>LPNX010087152.1:11151-60160 GCA_001517045.1 Pseudotsuga menziesii
TATGTGCCAAACTGTCCAAAAATTTAATGCAGCCGTACAGCAATTAATGCAGCTGTACCTTCCTCGATTTCTGTGCAAAAACTGATGAAACCGTACAGCAATAAATGCAGCTGTACTTCTCCTCGATTTCTGTGCAAATAAATGCAGCCGTACAGCATTAAATGCAGGCTGTACCTCTCCTCGATTTCTGTGCCCGCATTTAATGCTCCTGTACTCCTCCTCGATTTCTGTGCAAGCTGTGAATCTCTCTCTCAGCTGTCCTGAAAATCGAGCCCTCCTCTCAGTCTTCAGCAATCTCCTGCAAATGTGTTTCTCACACTTCTCTCCAAGCTCCTCTCTTGGAAATCGAGCCCTCTCCAAGAAATCTCTCTTGAATGTGTGCCAAAATGAAATCTCATGTACTTTATTTACCCTATTAGGGTTATTCTCATGACTTTTCACCTTCAACGGACGAGATTAGATCTTGGCCAAGAGATCTATGGCTGGGATCTAATCTTTCACTCACTTAAATCTCCTAAGCGAACTTTACACGAAATTTTTCTTTTTGAAAAGTCACATCACCCTAAATATTAAAAAGTACACTTTATGACTTAAAGTCACTTTAAAAACATATTAAAGTGAAACTCACTTTTAAAACATAAAGTCACATCAAAAAGGTACTTTAATAAAAAAACACATTTACTAAAGTCACTTTTCGAATATAAATGGGACTCCATACTTAATCACCCCTGCACCTAGGCACCTGATGCAGGAGTGCCACCGAGCTATCAAAAACTAACACTCCCTCTTAGCGAGGGAGGTACTACTNTTTAAGGGAAGGCTCTATAGTTTTGTGCCCCTTTTCAGGGCAACACCACTCCCTCTTATGTTTAGTCAAAACCGACTGCATATTTTTCAAGGCAGTGCTGGTATTGTGTGATTCATGGATCTAAAATGGTCTAAAATCAAAGGGACCCTTCATGATCTCTGTTACGTCTCAGAGTGTCTGTAGTGTTCTCTACAGATCCACCAGAGTGGGGCTATTTTTTGCTATGTAAAGGCCAAGTCTTTGAGCTATGTAGAGTGTTGATTTGGGGATAAATACCCTAATCATGTCATGGATGGGTCTCTTTGTTTCCACTTCGAAGAGGTTCTCACTCTGTAGGACTTGGTGCCCTTGGGGGGTTAATCACTTGGATGCATGACCACACTCATTTGTAAAGGGTTGTGTACCCTATCTTGCGCACCTTATTTGCTCACTTGGACATATTTTGTGATATAAAACCCCTCCTCTAGGCTGTGTTACCTGCAAATTGTACTTTCTTATTGAAGAAGCCTACAAGATAATGAAGGAGGACATTGCGGGCACACATTTGTTGGGGTTAGTTGGGGCATGACGTCCTCCTTTTGGCACACCTAACACTTGTTGTAGCCTAAATGCATTATTATTATTATTTTTATGTCATTTAGAGATACTTTATTGTTAGGAGTGGTTTAGCCCCCAAATTGTGGGTGAGCAAGCCAAAAATGTTATATTTTCACATTATCTTGTAGGATCATAACTTAAAATTAGGTGAGGCTAGTCTTGTCTAAATACCGCGCCTCCTCTCATTCTAAAAAAATAACATGATATGGGTTCATAATGATATCTTTTCTATGTCTCTTGGTTTATTGGATCTCTTGATGCCATGCACACCTCTCTTTGGATGATCTTTCTTTCTTGAAGGTTGATTTGATGAAGTTCTAGGGTTTCGTTTACATAGGCTATGGGTTGATGCTAAAGAATGGTTGTGATAACTCAAGCACAAAGGTTACCTAAGGTGCTATCTTGCTCATCTTTGTTAAATGTTGGTAAGTTATACTTCTAACATATTTTAAAGGTGCTTTTATGGTGCATTATTATAAAGTGTTATGGTTTCTTGCTCGTATTTTGTTAACCTTGCATGAGGAGACCTTTTCATAGGAGCTCTCCATTTTTATTGGGCCTTGGACTTCTTCTCTTGCCCTAATTAGACTTTTCTACCTAACTCTTGTGGTTACTAGTCGATGCCCTAATTGCAAGCATTGAAAGCCATTCTAAGAGAGGGAAGTTGGTATCGATCTCTCAATGCCCTAGGGATTGAGATAAGAATCAAATGCCCTATCCTTCAACCTTTTTTAAATCAAATTCTTTTGTCTTTTATTTTATGCAAAAATACATAAAAATAATATATAGCCGAGAAAGCCCTACAAATCTAAATTATTTAAAAAACCAAAAATATTTGCAATTTGATAATTCTGGTCCACCCATCAAATTTGCAGTGTTACACAGGCACGCGTTTCTAGACCGCGGAAACTAGTTTCCTCGTTCCTATGCCTTTCAGAAACTAGGAAACGAGTTTGGGTACGTTTCCATCTCGTACCCAAATCCAAAAACGACGGGAAACACACTGAGGGGATGTTTCGTCAAAAGGTAGAAACTTGGGCGAGTTTGTGGCCAAAAACTAAACACATGGCAGCTTGTTTTCCCTTGGATTTTGTTTTCACTCTGATTTTCTTCACCCGTTCATCTTCTATATGCATGAGCTGTCCATTCAGGAGGGTTTTAGATTTTATTTCCTTCATTTTGAGTGCCACGTTTTATTCTCTAATCTCCACTGATATTCGCAGTCAAGAGCCGTGTTTTTGTTTTATTCTCCACTAGTGTTCGACGTTCTCATTTTGAAGCTCTCTATGAAGTCTGCATAGGTCACGGGGTCTCCACTGCAAGTCTGTCATCGTGTGAGGCTGAGTCTTCACTACAATCTTGTCATCGTACTCCAAGTCCGCGAGTCTTTTTTGGACATGAGCCAAGGTTGCATCTTCGTTGCAAATCCCAAATTTGGGGTCACATCCACTTGTTTTAGGGCTTGCTAAGTTTCAAATTGGCACGGGTTTAAGGTTAACGTCGAACGGGCCTTTCATAGGGGTGTCGGGTCTATCCAATGTTACTGTTAGCATAACAGTAACATCAAATAGACTCAACCCCCTTTGCAAAGGCCTTTTTAAAATTTTTAAAATTTGTTTATCATTAAATTTAAAAACAGTCATATTTTTTTGTAAGTAAGTATTTTATATAACTATATAAACAGAGGTACATGGCTATCAAAACTGGTGGCTAAGACGGCTAAACAGACTGCACGGTTGCCAGATATTCATCTCTCAAGCTTCTACAACAGACATTCCATCTCACTACATCATAGCTGAATCCCTTCCTTTGCCCCATTACATTGTCCATAAAAAAACCTTAGTTTTCCCCATTTAAACCTACTGTCGAAAGACTACCACTGCTAAAGATACCCAAAACAAAAGACATAGATACCGAATGACAATTAACAGAGAACTAGAAAAAACAGAGACTAGAGAAACTGCAACCAAACTATTTGATCATGGTGCTACTTGGATGAGCTGAGGCTTGACGCATAGTCCCCGACCGAATGCAGAGTTTGCCATCCATCTTCACACCATCAGCGGAGCCTCCTGAACCAGGGACCAAACTTTGACCAACCCCATGGGGAGCAGAAGTGCCCTCACCAGAATTAGCCCAAAGAGGAGGATACAGCTGAACGCCAAGTTTTAGAGCTTTCAGATCAATTTTCTTGTGCATTAACTTGTTGTCCTGGTTATGCTCCTTCCACACAGTGACAGGTTCCATATCCCCCGCCATTTTGTTCTCCCTCTCCATCAAAACATGTGACATCAAACCCTTCATGACCCAGTAAGTAGCTATGATGCGGTCATATGTAGACCACCTCCCTGTCGTTGACCCTGGTTCTACCACCCACTTAACCATTTCATCCTTGATATCATTGATATCAAGAGACTTGACCTGCTCCCATAAATCTTGCTCCACTCTCTCAATTTCCTCACGGATGATCGACTGGATCCTTTCTTTGAAGAAACGGGCTGCTTGCGTAGCCTTTTTGTGCTCCTTGGTAACCCTCATAGCTTTACCCTTCCCCTCTCCCTTCTTGACCCTCTTAGTATACTTCCTCTTTGGAGCCATGATAATTTTCCTTGGTGACAAACCTTCTTTAGCCCACATCAAGATATGGACATGAGGATGGAAAAACACAGAAAGAGAGGGTCCGAAGATAAAATTGCCACCTAAACCAGTGTTTCCATTCATTTTTATAACGATCCCACAAAACCTCACCATAATGGCTATCCTTACACGAACGTACTACATTACTGATTGCGGGATAAGCCCAACAAATCCGCCATCTTTCCACCTATGATAATTGTACCTCATCCTCCTATCGAGGATCCTGCCATAACCTCTCCTCATCATAACCAGGGCCGGTATTTAATTGTTCACTTGGATGAAAGTTTAGTTATAGTACAACCGTTGTCCATGTGATATGGGTTGTGATCACTCCAGGTGGCCTCACTTGCTTCCACGTGGGGCCAAACCTAATGATCTTCTCCCTGCCTCGTGTCACTCCCTTCTTCCTGCCTGTGGTGTAGGTCTTGAGCCGCCAAATGGGCGCAATGATTGGCCCAGTCATATTCATGAAAGCTTGACAGTTGCCCAACCACGTTCTTGTCCTTCCAGTTTTCCCCCACATTTGCCAAATAATCTGCCACCTTGTTCCCATCTCATTTAACATGAGTAAAGACCTAGGCACGAGGTTCTTTCATGCATTCAACCAACATCTTCACCCTGAAATTTAGGCGCTAGTTGTCTTCCACTTTCGTGACTCGTTGTTCCTTCTGAAGCCGTTTTGCCATCTGGATAATGATACCTGAATCCCCCTTTGTTACGCTGCACCTGTACCCAAATCACCTTCACGTGTACGCAAGGGAGAGAGCCAAATTTTTCGACCAAGAGGGGTATTATGGTGCAATGGTGGTCATGCATGGGCCCTTTGGTTCCTTCTGGGCACGAGTTTCAAGAAGAAGTACTGCACAGAAATCAAGATTTTCGTACAGTAGAGTGGGCACAGTTTTCGAGGACCGTACAAGTACAAACATGCAACAGATTTCGAGGTTTATTTATGCATAGAAATCGAGGACTGTACAGCTGTACGGATTCTGCATAGAAATCGAGGACCATACAACTGTACGGATTCTGCATAGTTTTCAAGGACCGTACAGTACGGACTGTGCACATTTTTTGAGGCAGAGTACAGATTTTAATTCTGTCCTTACAGGTAGAATTCTGGAACGAATTTTGAGGCTGAAGTTTGGCACGAATTTCGAGGAGAAAAACAGTAGTAAAAGTTCAAATTTCGAGAAGGAAAATTGATAAGTATTGTTGTTTGAATTTCTGTATTTTACTTGAAGAAATAATAAATCTCTCTCAGAAACACGTTTTCCTTTGGGGGTTTTATCCTGGACCATTGGTAAAAAATATCAGTGTTATTTTCATGTGTGTTTGGCTGTTTTAAATTTTTGAGTTTGAAATTTTTAACCGAAAAAGAAAATTTCTGAATTGTTAAATTTCGAAAAAGAATTCCATGTGTTTCAGTTCAGTCAATTTTTATTAAAAAAAATTGTGCATACAAGGGTTTGGGCATTAAACTATGTAGAGAAGCTAACAAGCTTGAAACCGGGTTGGGATTCTCAAAAACTTTCATGGTATCAGAGCCCAGTTAAAAGTTTAGAATTTAATCATTCAGAAGAATGGGGATTTGTGGAAAAATATTCTTGAACAGGTTGCTTGATAGTTACAGGTTGTAGCCATGGTGTTTGGTCTTTAGAGTTGAAGACAGATTGGATGGGGCTACAAATTTTAGCCCATGGAAAGCTAGAATTAGTTTGATACTTGAAGAAAATGAGTTATGGGACATTGTTCATAGTACAACTACAAATCCTGTTGTAGTACCTGCCGATGCAGTTGATAAGCCTACTTTCATGAAGAGAGATGTGAAGGCAAGAAGGATTATACTTATGCCGTGAAGGATCATATAATCCCTCACATCAGCGAAATCACCTGCTTTTCAGATGTGGACTTTTTTTGACAAATCTTTACCAGAGTTCAAATGAAAACAGGAAGATGGTGCTAAGGGAGAAGTTGAAGAATGTGCACATGAGCAAAGGGGAAGGCATGGATTTCTATCTTACCAAGATTACACAGGTAAGAGATGACCTTGCAGCTGTTGGAGAGGTTATAGAGAATGTTGAGATGGTGCGTACAATCTTAAATGGTGTGACTCAGCAATGGAGTGTGTTTGTGCAGACTATCATTGGTAGGGAGAACATGCCCACATGGGATCAATTGTGGGATGATCTCACACAAGAGGAGACATGTAGGGGATACTTACAGGGCAGTTCATCACATCACAAAGATGATGAGGAGAATGTGGCGTTGGCAGCGAAAGGTAAGAAGAAGAAGAAGAAGTTCAAGAAGGGTTCCAAGGATGGAGCCAAACAACATGATGGGGAGAAGAAAGACATGAACAAAGTGAAATGCTTTGCTTGCCAAAAGTTTGGACACTATGCTGGACAATGTCCAAACAAGAAGAAGAAGAAACAATAAACAATAGCTTCAGTAGAGATTGATGAGTTTGCTGCTAGATTTGAGAGAGACTTTTCTCTCTTTGCTGGTGTTAGTGTAGAGAGGGCATTATCTATCACCAGCAGGGACATTCAGGGTCACATGGAGCATTCCATGATTGTTGGGCAATCTTTAAGTGCTACCACTACTTCTTCCACTTGGTACATTGATAGTGGAGCTTCGAGTCACATGACAGGTGATCGAGACATGTTCGCTGAGATGTCAGAGACGGATTTGGAGTTGGAGGTTGTGTTGGGAGATGATACAATGGTGAGAGCAGTTGGGCGTGGGACTGTATGTTTTGACAGGGAGTCCATGCAACCTATGTTGTTTAGTGATGTCTTGTATGTCCCTGGGCTGAAGAAGAACCTTGTTTCAGTTTCCATGATTGAGGACAGAGGCTTTGGAGTATATGTCCTTGATGGGAAAGTTTACATCTTTCCCAAAGTAACAGGTCCATTTGATTCATGTGAGATTGGAGTCAGATGTGGGAAACTATACAAGCTTCTCTTCCAGCCACATCATGCACTGTCACACACTCAGAGCAACAGTGAGTTGTGTGAGTTATGGCACAGGAGGATGGCCCACTTTCATCATCCAACTTTGAGGATGTTGAGAGACATGACTACAGGTATGCTAGAGTTCAACATAGAGCCGAGTGGTGTTTGTAGAGGGTGTGCTTTGGGAAAGTACACCAAGACTGCTTTTCCGAGCAGCGATACCATATCAGAGGGAGTGCTTCAGTTGATACATTTAGATTTGTGCGGTCCCATGTCATCTGCCTCTTTGATAGGTTATGAGTATTATGTCGCATTCATCGATGACTTTTCTAGGAAGACCTAGATCTATTTCCTTAGAAGCAAGAGATCAGAGGAAGTCTTGCTTCGGTTCCAAGAGTTCAAAGCTCTTGTGGAGAACCAGACAGGAAAGAAGATCAAGGTACTTCGGTCAGATAATGGGGGTGAGTATACTTCCCATGCTTTCGATGAGTTCTGTCAATAGGAGGGGATCAAGAGGCAGTTGACAGTTCCTTACACTCCACAGCAGAATGGAGTGGCTGAAAGAAAGAACCGTTCGATAGTGGGTGCAACTAGAGCCATGTTGCATGATCAGAGTCTTCCTTTCTTTCTATGGGAAGAGGCCTGTAGTACTGCTGTTTATGTACTGAACAAGAGTCCGCACCGTGCCTTGGGGTGCAAAACTCCTGAGGAGATGTTCATTGGGAAAGTGCTTGAGATAGGCCACTTTCTTATATTTGGTTGTCTTACATACTCACATGTTTCTTCTGAGAAGAGGACAAAGTTGGAGGCTACATGAGAGAGGGGTATCTTTGTTGGATATGACGAGACTTTGAAGGCTTTTCGCATATACCTTCCTACACTGAGGAAAGTTGTGAGATTTGAGGAGGAGCGAGACTTCAGGAGATCTCTAGATTTTGAGATAGAGGGGCAGCAGAGTACTCCACAGGTGACAGTTCAGAGTTCAGCGAGTCAGGGAATAGGGTCACCGGTTTCAGGAGTGGCTGGGTCACAGGTTATAGGTTCATTAGTTTCAGGGGCTCAGTCTACAGGGACTTCTAGTACAAGGATAGGTTCACGGAGCATCGGTTCACAAGTTACACCTTCAGGTGATTCATATACACTTGGTACAGGTGATTCATATACACTTGGTACAGGTTGAGGTTCACCAGGGACAGGATCTTAGATTGTTGGTACTTCTTCAGGGAGACATTTGTCTGATGAGGATGTAGAGGAGAGTCTATGACATGATGCTTCTTCCAAGAAAAGAAAGCCAAGTTGGCTTGAGGAGCTTGTGAAGGAAGCAAAGGAGTCTGTCGGACCACCCAGAAGGGAGGTTAGAGAGAGCAAGGCACCTAAGAGGTTTTCCAGCTATATGGCTCAGGTGACTAGCTTTTGTGACATTGTACCTACCACTTATGAGGAGGCTTCCATACACTAGGTTTGGAGAGATGCCATGATGGAAGAGTACAATTCCATCATGAAGAATGGGGTGTGGGAAGTGGTTCCAAGACTAGAGGGGAAGTTAGTTGTGACTTCCAAGAGGCTCTACAAGATCAAGCATGGTGCAGATAGCAGCATCGAGAAGTACAAAGCTTGTTTTGTTGCGCGTGGGTTCTCATAGATAGAGGGAGTTGACTATGATGAGACCTTTGCGCTAGTGGCCAGATTTTCTTCGATTAGAGCAATGATCTCCGTCGTGGCAGAGATGGGTTGGAAGATCCATCAGATGGATGTGAAGACTGCTTTTCTCAACGGTCTTCTACAGGAGGAGGTGTATTTGGAGCAACCACAGGGCTTTGAGGTGTATGAGAGAGATTCTCATGTGTGCAGGCTGGAAAAAGACTTGTATGGTCTGAAGCAAGCCCCTCGGGCTTGGTATTCTAGGATTGATTCCTACTTGCTTTCGATTGGGTTTCAGAAGAGTGAGGCAGATCCCAACCTATACTACATTGTGGTTGGTGGTGTTCCGCTCATTCTTCTACTTTATGTTGATGATTTGTTCATTACTAGAGGAGAGCACCTGATTGATGCTTGCAAGAAGGATCTTTCTTTAGAGTTCGAGATGACTGACCTTGGGCTGATGCAGTATTATTTGGGGATGGAGGTTTGGTAGGAGGATGGACATGTTTTCCTGGGGCAAGGAAAATATGCTGCAGATGTTCTAAAGAGATTTCAGATGGATGATTGCAGGCCTATGTCTACACCCATGATCACCAACTGGACGAAGCTTCATGCTTCTGAGGGAGAGTTGGTTGATCCTACTTTATATCGTCAGATTATTGGTTCATTGATGTATTTGGTCAACACCAGACCAGATCTGAGTTTTGCGGTAAGCACTCTCAGTCAGTTCAAGGTGGAGTCCAGGAGAGTGCATTGGACTGCCGCAAAACACATATTGAGATATCTTGCTGGTACAGTTGATTATGGCTTGAACTATAGGAGATCTAATGGAGTGGGATTGGTTAGCTTTACAGATTCAGATTGGGCAGGTAGTGTTTCGGACCGGAAGAGCACTTCTGGTTGTTGCTTCAGCTTGGGCTCGAATGTTGTGTCGTGGTTCAGCCGGAAGCAAAAGTCCGTACATTGAGTTCTGTTGACGCTGAGTATATGGCAGCCAGTTAGGCTAGTTGTGAGGCTTTGTGGCTTCGCAAGCTGATGGTAGACTTGTTTGGTTAGGAGCTGAGTCCTACGTTTATACACTGTGATAATCAGAGTTGCATCAAGCTCTTTGAGAATCCAGTATTTCATGACAGGTCGAAGCATATAGAGATCAGATATCACTTTATCAGAGATTATGTTCAGAGAGGAGCTGCATAGTTACAGTATGTTTCTACAGATGAGCAGGTAGCTGATATTTTGACGAAGCCTTTGGGTAGAGGGAAGCATGTCTATTTCAGAGCTAAGTTGGGAGTGGTGAAAAACACCTTCCTCAATAAGAGAGAGTGTTGAAAAGTTACCTAGGAAGTGTTTGTCCACCTAGCATTGCCTTGTGGTGGACAGTGACACTTTAAATGGTGACCCCTAGTCAATTGTAATTAATGAAGTGAGATGTCCTTTATGTTTTTAAAGAGACTTTATTAAAAAATAAATGTCATGGTTATCCTAAGTTCATATTTAATAAAAGTTAAGTAAGGGATTATTTTAAAAGGGGTCGCTCTCACTTTATTAAATGACATGAGGTGCACTAAATGTCATTTATTAATTATTTAATAGAGCATTTAATGAGAACCCTTCATTTAATTTAATCTTGACCATTAGATTGAAGAGGAAGTTGCCATGAACAAAAAGGGACTAGGGCAAGGCAAACTCATCTCATTATTCACTTTTCAAAGAGAAATTTTGGAGAGAGGAAGAAGAAGAGAAAAGAGGGTTTGAAGTGATTTTGAACCAGCAGTAGAGAGAAACTGAAAGAAGACAAACTCTGCAGAATTTTTTGGGGAGAAATTTTTCAAAGATGCCCAAAAAGTCCGTACAAGCAGAATTTTGGCACGAATTTCGAGGCTGAAGTTTGGCATGAATTTCGAGGAGAAAAACAGTAGTAAAAGTTCAAATTTTGAGAAGGAAAATTGATAAGTATTGTTGTTTGAATTTTTGTATTTTACTTGAAGAAATAATAAATCTCTCTCTCTCAGAAACAGGTTTTCCCTTGGGGTTTTTATCTTGGACCATTGGTAAAAAATATCAGCGTTATTTTCATGTGTGTTTGGTTGTTTTAAATTTCTGAGTTTGAAATTTTTAACTGAAAAAGAAAATTTCTGAATTGTCAAATTTCGAAAAAGAATTCCATGTGTTTCAGTTCAGTCAATTTTTATTAAAAAAAATTGTGCATACAAGGGTTTGGGTATTAAACTATGCAGAGAAGCTAACAAGCTTGAAACCAGGTTGGGATTCTCAAAAACTTTCACTTACAATTACATTGTTGCTAACATTTCCATTGGAATACTGTTGGTTACTTTTGCTAAGGGCTACTAAAAATCGTGGTTAGAGTGCCATTGAAAGTGGACTGTGTGCATCTCTGCTTTTATCATCACATACAGTATGGTACATGGTTTAGAGTTGGAGTAATTGCTTGGTAAATATCTGGTTAAATGCACATGGTGGTTATGCCTAAGCTGCTACCGCTGTCATGATATTAATATGCCTGACTGATACATAATGCTGTACATGTGTTTTAATAATGATAAATACTTATGGTTGCATGTCACACTTATTGCTTGCGGATAATATTAGTTTCATACATTGCAAGTAATTGGCGTGCTAGCTGTAAACCTGCTGTTAACAAATGCATGCAACATGTTTTCAGACTTAAAGATAAGAACATGGTAAATACAGTATTATGGTTGTTACTCATGCTGTTGATGTACTAACGCCTACTAACCATGTTTGCTATTTACACATTTGAATTAATTGGTTGATTATCTGCTTACCATTGGATGGATGCATTGTTAAAGTGAAATTGATAACCATACTAGTATATTCCATATGCATACACAACACAGCACTTCCACTCTTTGATTTTGACTCTATTAGGCACTGGTCACTAACATCCTTGAAAGAGATATCTTTTGGTGTTTTAGTGTATTTTCAAAGTATTAATAGGGCTCTGCCCTAGGAGGCTTAGGCTTCTAAAGTAGTTGGGAGAATGACAATGGTCACTTCCTCCTCATATGCTTGCCGGTGGCTTAGACTGCCATTTCAACCGGTAACACCCTTGTTGAT
Organism: Pseudotsuga menziesii; assembly: GCA_001517045.1. Lineage (NCBI taxonomy): Eukaryota > Viridiplantae > Streptophyta > Pinopsida > Pinales > Pinaceae > Pseudotsuga > Pseudotsuga menziesii. The sequence goes on from LPNX010087152.1 coordinate 22,888, forward strand.
TAAAGTTGTCATTGATGCCAACAGTTCCTTGTGAGTGTTTGTGGTTGTCTTGGTTCCCTTTGTGGAGCCCCCGAGGGTTAGTGCTTGGTTTGTATTATTTGTGGTTGTCTGTGTCAAAGGAGCCCTTTTGAATTTGTCCAAACCCAAGATTGAAGCCCTTGGAGGCCTTGGGACAATGGAAAAAGCCCTGGTTACCCATTAATTTCGTTAAGTGCCCCTCAGATGTATCTTGGTTCCATTTGAGTCATGTGTTGTATCCCTTGCTCCTGGTTGTCTTTTGTTGTCTCTGTGCTCGCTTGTACTTATTGTGGTCTCTTGATTGGTTGTTGTTGTGGTAGTTTGGTCCTTGGAGCCTATACACGGTTGATTCGTGCCCTTACACTCTTGCACATGATAGGTCTTGGTCCATATCGTTGATGATGATGTCTTTGGGTCATGGAACCCGCACACATGGAGTGCTCTTGCTTGAACTTGATGAAGTCCTTGCTCATAAGCCCATAACCTTGTTGAAGTAGCTTTGAAGCACTTGTATCGTTTGAAGACATTACTCTTGGTTACCATGATGAAAGTTGAAACCCTTGATGCAAAGGTGAAGCCATTATACTTGCATAGGATATGTTGTTCTCATGATGTCCTTGTACCTTGAAAATATTAGTAAAGATTAAAAGAAGCCCTTGTTGATGATGACATGCTTCAAGAAATACATGATGAAGAATTTGCTTGATGTTGATGCCATGATGATATATGGTAACCTTACCTTTGAAGAAGTTCTTGGAATCCACAAAATATGTGGTTTGATAGTCCTTGGAGCCACTGCATGCTTAATGATGATTACATGCTTGATGATGCCCTTTGTGGAGCTTAAAGCCCATTGCACTTAGTTGTAAAAGTTCTTGAACCCACACACATGGCATGTGGACCACTTGATGGACATGGTATTGGTTCATTATAATGATGATGTCCTTGTATCCTTGATAATATTGGTCATGATGATGATCTTGATGTGGTCATGAAGCCCTTGGACATGGTAGTATGTCTTTGATATCTTTGATGGTGACTTATGATGATAGAACCCACATAGCCCTTAAAGAAGCCCTCTTTCTTGACGATGATGAAGTCATATGATAATGAAACCCTTGTGCATGGCCTTAAAACCCTTATAAATGCTTGAAGAATCATTCAAAAAGTTTTCAAAATAATTTTTGATGTTTTGCACAAATTGAAGAAAATAAGGGTGAAGAACCATGTTATTTCAAGCAAGCCCCTCAAAGGGAGATAGTCCTCGTCAAACCTTTTCCATTGATATGTGGAGAGTCTCCTAACTCCTTACGGTTGATGAGTTTTGATTTTTAAAGTTAATGTATTAATTTGCCCCTTTACAAGTAGGTCGACCTGCTAAAATAATTCAATTAATTTTTCATTAAAACTACTAAAAGTCGGGAAGACACGTGAATAAATCGTCCACTACCTATATAAATAGAAGATCAAACATTTCATTTGTTCATCAATCAAGTCTCTTTGGTATTTCACAACTCTTGGAGAAAAGTGCGAAATTTTGTGGGGGAGAAATTTTTGGGCATCTTTGAGTATTGAAGAGATTCACTAAAATTGACATAACTTTCTCATATGGAATCAGAATTACAAAATTCTTGGTTTGTTGGAAAGCTTGTTGCGAGGGCTATGTGATGACATGATCTAGAGTTTCTTTTGGTTTGTCTATTGTTTCTTCATCTTGTGATCTTCAAAAAGGTATGGTTCATGCTTTTGGGTTTTTCTTGTGATGGTACTTGCCTCTCATGGATAGAGTTCATCTTTGATCTTAGTATGTGAGCCTCTATATTGGTGTATCTCTTTGAAGTCATTGAATATGTTATGGAGGCTATGGTGATGGTTATCTTGGCATATCTCTTGATGTGATCTTGATATAGATCTTGATGATTATCTTGGATATTGTTGGCATAGATCTTGGTGTTTATCTTGACTGTTGTATAGTGTAGTATTGAATGAGAAGTTGACATATCTTGTGAGTGATGTCTTTGATCAATCTAAGTGTTTTCTTTGAAAACTAGTTTGACAAGTGTTGATCATTGTGTCTTTGACCTAAGTGGAGCTGGACTGTTATTGACTGTTAATGACAACCTTTGACAGTATTGTAAGTGACTATTTGCTTGATATTTGTTTGATTTGTTGACTTGATTTGAGTGGAGTGAAAAATCCTTTTGTGTTTAAGAGTTTATGAGATTGATTGAGTTTGACATAGTTGGTTGTCTTTTATCTTCTTGGTTGAGGTTAGTTGGTTGAGGTTTATCATGTTTAACTGTCAAGTCTTCCTTGACTGTGATTGAGGTTGGTTGTGGTGTCATTGAGTTGAGTGTGATTGGACAGTGTTTGGTTGACCGTATGTGAGGTCTCTTGGTTGCTCAAATGTGTCTCTTACTTGATGAACTATGCTAGGTAAGAAGGGTTGGTTGACTGTCAGAGCACTTGATTAGATTAACACACGTATATGATTGATTTGACACAGGTACACAAGCAACTTGGTACAGGTTGGTTCAGTTGAGCAGGATTGGCATAGGTTGCCTTATGTGCAATCGGTGCGACTTACACTGGATGAGTTGGATGAGTTGTATGAGCAGTTGGTTTGACTTAGGTGGACTGAGTTTGGTGAGCAACTGGTTAGCCTCAGATCGATTGAGTCGGATGATGTGAGCAACATATTGATTAGACAGATTGTTTTGCACAGGTTGTTGGTACATGTTATTGGTACAGGTGTGGTGTAGTGGTCAGTTCATGAGAAGTAGTCAGATGATGAGCAGTGACAGTTGATGAGTAGTGGTCAGTAGTGACAGTTGATGTGTAGTGGTCAGCAGTAACAATTGATGAGCAGTGGTCAACAATGACAGTTGTTTTGCAGTGTGGTGCAGGTTGAGCAGTGTGTTGCAGTGTAGTACATGTGTTGATTAGCAGGTTCGCGGGGTTTGTGCAGTTGTTGTTCAACAATTTCTATCTTCATATTAGGGTGGTAGGACAGGGCAAGGAAATCTAGGTAGTTAGGGCTTCCTTCAGGTTGTAGCCTGTAAACCAGGGGGTTGTAGCCTTCTTCCAGTTGTATCTAGAGAATTGAAGTCATTGTAACAAGGGGATTGTTGCCTCCTTTCAGTTGTTGCTGGAAAACTATTATTATAAGGCTTCTGTGGTTTTTCCCCGAAGACTTAGGTTTCCACCTAAAAATCTTGTATACTGTTTTTCACTATGCTTCTTATGTGATGATGATATTCTGATATGTGATGATAAGCTATAATTGTTGATATAATGATAACAACGTACTCTCCATAGTATTGAATAAGCTGCTGATGATTGTTATTGTTGAAAAAGTAGCAAAAACTATACACACTGTTCACCCCCTCTTAGTGTGATCGGTGTGTCCACATACCCCCCAATCATCGTTGGCTCCCTTCCGTGGTTGGCCACCAAACGAAGGCCAAACAAAAGACCCTCCAACTCAACCACATTATTTGTTTCATGGCCGATGAATCATTGATAAACCTGCACAATGTTTCCTTCTGAGCTTTTGATCACTCCCCCAAACCATGTCGGTCTCGAGTTTCCCTTTGAGGCTCAATCTAAATTCAGTGTAAATGTCCTTCAGGTGGGGGGAACCATTTCAACGAACTAACCATCAGAGTCCTGGGTTTGAGCCGAACCCAGCCATGGACCTCGTTGTTTATACCCAAGCTATTCAAAATTCTTTTCTCCCAATCCCCCATATCCCAATCCTTTTCATCTCGTTGTGTGATCTTTAGCATTTCCTGGATACGGTTTTCCACCTTAGTCCAAAGCTGTTGACTCGTGCTCACCTTATCCCGAAAAACTCTGCTATTTCTTTCTTTCCATATTTGCCACATAAGGAACCTTGGGAAGATAAGCCAAATGTTGAGAATAATGGGGTTTTGAAAGGCTTTAATTTCCCATTCCTTGAACGTTTGATCTGGATGGCCCCTCACTTGATTCGATCGTCAAAATATTAAAGCTCCTTTATCCTAGAGTGTCGAGGAAAAAGGAAACGAGTCTAATAAGTGGTTCAGAGTTTCCTCCTCCCTATGACACAATGAACATTGGAAAGGACCATACATACCCCATTTCTATAGGTTCTCCCCTGTTAGGATTCGTTTGTAGATAACAAGCCAAATGAAAGAGGCCACCTTTGGCTAAGGATTTAGTTGCCACATCTTTTTCCAAACTTCATTAGCTTGAATTCCATCATGATTAGTCCATAGATCATAGGCCTCCTCTGTGTTAAAAGTACCTCTTGTCCAATATCCCCATCTCAGTTTATTCGGTCCCTGATGAATCCTGATACGTCTAACCTCCACGACCTCCTGAATTCTAGGAATCTCCTCAGGAATTCTCTCGCTCCACTAGTCTGGAGGCTTCCATTCACGAAAGTCTTCATTAGCTTACTCCTCACTCTAGAACTGCCAAACCTTTATCAACCCCCCACCCCTAGCCTGGTATTGACTCATCCTCGAATCCAATTGCAGCGAGATCTAGGGTAACTGTTGTCAAGAATCATCCCAGAAGTTTGCATTCTCCCCATTTCTGATTTCCCAAAAGCTGTGGTCCTGTATAATGCTTATGCTTTGGAAAGCAGTCCTCAGATGTGCGATCCTTGTTTGTCTTCATTGTACTGTATGAGTTCATTCCTTTGTCTCTCTCCAGTATACTTAGTATGCCAAAGTTTTGCCCATGACTCTTCGTTGTGGGTAACCTAGTTCCACCGAATTTTGGCACCCATAACCTCATTGTTCTTCTCCGGATCACGAAGACCCATCCCCCCTTGGGTTTTAGGTTTACATATATTTTCCCAACAAACTAGAGCCCACCTATGCTTATCCCGACTACAACCCAATAAGAATTGGCATTGTATATTCCTAATTTCTTTAATAAATGCCTTTGGAGCCTCCATGGATGAGAACAAGTATATAGGCATAGCTTGTAACACCGCTTTCACTAGAACAATTCTACTTGCCAAATTAAGTGGTTTGTACACCCAATCAGCCAGTTTCTTCTGCATATGATCTAGTAAGTCAGCCCACGAAACTTTCTTGATAGTTCCTTCAGCCAGTGGGGCACCTAAATATTTGGATGGAAGGGAGCTCCCTTGAAATCCTAGAATACGAAGAATGTTTCTCTGGGTAATCTTAGGAGTGTTGAAGAAAAACACTTGAGCCTTCTCATTGCTAATTTCCAATCCTAAAGCTTTAGAGAACATATTCAAACCTTTCCTAAAAGCTCTCGCTTCTTGCACAAAAGGATGGCGCATCAACATTGTGTCGTCTACAAATTGCGATGACTTTGCTTCTCAGGTCCATCATGAAGAAGTGACCCCTTGATATCCTGATGTTCAACCATATTCTTAATCACCCTACTCAAACCCTCAACCATCTGAATGAATAAGAAAGGGGATAAGGGATCTCCTTCTCTAATGCCCTGGGTGGGTTGGAAAGTTTAGGTGGGGGCCCCATTGAGCATAATTGAGAAAAAAATAGTAGATGTCATATTCATTACACATTCAATCCACTCTTGTTTAAACCCATAGGATTTTAACATTTCTCTCATGAATTGCCAGCTTATCTTATCATAAGCTTTTGAGATATCTAACTTCAACACATTCTCGGCTTTTTAGTGACTTTCAGAGAATGAATCTCTTCATGAACAAGAATGACACCATCTGGGATCTGCGGCCCCTCCACAAAGCCTGATTGTTCGAGGGCCACCAGGTTGGGGAGGACAAGTTTTAATCTATTTGCAATCACTTTGGTAATAATCTTGTAGATGACATTACATAAAGCAATGGGTTCGAATTTACCTAGAGTATCTACTCCTTCAGATTTGGGAATGAGGGTAAGAAAGATTGAGTTGAAGGCCTTCAAAACACTTTTATCTTGCCTCGAGTCCTCCACTATCCTCCACACATCTACCTTAATGAGCTCCCAGAAATGATGGAAAAAGTTAGTTGTGAAGCCATAAGGCCTAGGAGCCTTCCCATTCGCCATTTGATGCATCGCTTCTTCCACGTCCTGCAACTCAATAGGTTTCATCAGGAGGTCATTTTGATTGGGGGAGACCATATTAGGGATAAGTCGAGTTATCCTTGCTATGTGCTTTGACCGATCCCTCTTATCTTCTCTCATGATTGCCTTGAAATAATTTAACAGCTCTTCCTCCATTTCCTCCCTGGTTTCCACATACTTCTCGTTCTCTTTCTTCAGTCTCATGAGTTTGGCCTTCCGTCTATTCTGGATCACAGAGTGGTGGAAGAATTTTGTGTTTCATTATCCCTCTTGGAGTTGTTGGTTTCTAGATTTCTGTTTCCAGAAGATCTCTTCGTGCTGATCTCGAGCATTGAGCTGTTCCAGAGTATCCTGCTCCTTTTGCTTCAGTTTCTCGCTATACACTGAATTCATACCTTCCCTCTGGATTTCTTCTAGTTGTTCACTAAGGCTTTTCTTATCTTGAAAAATGTCTCCAAACTCCTTTCTGTTCCCGGTACATATCTTTGCTTTCAATGCTTTTAATTTTTGTTGGAATTGGTACATCTGTGTTCCCCTCGAGACCTCCGACTCCTCCCACCATTGCTGGACCAATGATTTGAGGTCCTTGTGCTCAAGCTAAAACTGTTCAAACCGAAAAGGATTCCTAATTGGGGGACCACATCCATCCAAGAGCAGACTCATTGGCCAATGATCAAACCCTGTAGAAGGAAGGACCACAACGGTCACATCCCCACTACCCCTCACCAAACTCTCAGAGAGCAGGAATCTGTCTAATTTGGAGGCCACGTGGTGCTCCCCTCCTCGTTGGTTCTTCCAGGTGAACCAACCATTCCCTGTTTCTACATCCACCAATCGATTATCGTTTATAGACTCATTGAAGGCTTCATTAGTTAATCCCATAAGCCGTCTGCCAACTAATGAAGACTTCTTCTTAGGGGACGTGATCATATCAAAGTCCCCTCCCACAATCCAATGTTGATCTCCCACTTCCCTTTTTTCCACATTCAGGGCAACCAAAAAATCTGTTTTTTGTGGGAAAATACTTGGACCATACACATTGGTAATAACTCCCTTAACTACCTGTTATCACCAGACTTGTAGTTGCCCCTATGAGGTGGATCCAGGATGGATGATAAAGGGATGGTTGTCATGCCAATCGAGGCAATCTTCACTTGATGTTGTCTTAGCCCAAGACAACAATGGGGGAGACCCAGATCTACTCTCGACAAGAGAGATCAGACCAAAACACCAGATCAAATCAATGGAAGTTGAAGTACGTAAGGTGTAAGGTGGAGTAAACCCTAGATCTATGGATGAAGTCACAAGGTGAGTTATGGTGTAGATCAGGAGGTTTGTGAAATGTGAAATTGATCCAACGTTAAAATGCAAGTGACTCATGAGTTTTACTACTAGATCCAGAATCAAGGTACCAACAAAAGATAACAATATCCATTGTCTTGGGAAACGTGACCAATGCAGGGAGGTTAAGAACAAGATTGGGGCTATCTAGTACCAAAGGACAGACTTAACGAAAGGTATGGCAGTATCAAAGTGCCCAGGCCTCTGTGATAAGATCAAAACATAGGAGAAAATGGCCAAGTGAAGGGTTGCGCTAGGGTTGAGAGACCAGTACCTTGGGATTTGGGCCCAATGGAGTCACCTAAGCAAAATGTCTAGGAGGACCCACTTAGGGTTTGACCCGATCTACAAAACCCAGAAATGGTTTTCCAAAAGATCAAGCGGTTTGATTTATAATATTTTTTGATTTTTTATATTTAGGGTTTTAACAGTAAAATAAAGGTGCCAATGGATTGAAATCAAGAAAAGAAGAACTAACCTGTGGATCTTACTTGGATAACCTTGTAGATGCCTTGATGATGATGATCTACACCGCCTCGATCAATTTGTGAAGATTTGGATGAAGCCTCTATGCCAATTGTTTTGCCCAAGGAAGCCAATGCGCCCTCTCTCCTTCACAACAAACGTCAACCATATTAGATTTGATGCATAAAGAGAAATAGACAAATGCTACAGAAAAATAGCAAGATGAAACCATAGATCACAATGATACTAATGATAAACCCCTGATACGAGCGATGCCAAACAAGCGAGTTGAGGAAGCCCTACAAAAACGCTCAAGTGAAATCGCCCTCCTGTAGACAAGACAATGTCCACGAAAAATATAGATCTCACCACAAATACTTAAATGCTAGGAAGCAATAGACTTTCCAAACACCATCGAAGAACACCAGATGCAAAGGAGATCCAAAAATTTCCACAAAATAGTTTTTCTATTATCCAGATTCAAGAGCCAAAGACCCCTTTACAATGAGAAGCTCTCTCCTTTAAATAGAAATGAGAGATACCAAAATCCTAACTACCTTTCAAATGGATGGCTAAGATTAAAATATCAAAATGTTCTAAGCAACAGTTGAGATGAGCTCAACATAAAGTACTTGGATCAGTACAATAATATAATATATCTATGGACCAAATCACCCTAGGCGAGGGGATCCCACTCAATGTGAAGAAATAAAAATGAAAAAAACTCATGGTGGGTCCAGGGGGTTTTACTAACACCCCTAGTGTGTCCCCATGGCACAACATGAATAAAATATAAATTTAAATGCAAAATAGTGCTTCTCTGAGGAAATCGTGAGCCTCCAAAAGCACCAAAAAATCATAAAATATGCCGGAGAGATGGATGTGGATCCATCCAAGTGTTGAAATTGCTAGAAAAGGAGTGGAAGACATCACACTCATCATCAAAACTCATCCCATGCCATTTCTTTGCCTCGGTAGCCCAAATCGGATTCTTCAGTAGCCATTTTTATCATTTTTAATCTGCCTCGGGAAATGTGACACTGCCCAAATTGCCATCCACAGTGCTTGCGTTGTCAAACTGAGCCCACCAGGCTCTCTGGGAGGGGAGTAAAATGGTAAAAACAAGTGGCTGGACCACCCCCTCCTCATACAGCGCCCTAGGTGAACCAATCAAGTCACCTTTCTGCTCTGACAGGCCATTCAGCATGACAAAACTGCACCAGAATGGTACACTGAGACAAATCATCATTGTAACTGCCCGAAACTAAAAATAAGCTGTCTCATTTGACTCAGGGAGCCCAAATCCATCTAAGGTGCATACTCATACACCCTACAGATATTTGCATGATCAGGTACCATATCTAATATGTCCAGGCAGATAATCTGTACATGATCAAATAATCAATAATATGACCCAGGCTAATATCAATCTGCTGCAAGTGTTTAGAGGTCAGGATATGCTCTACAAATCATTCAAGTAACAATTATAACAAATAGTAATCATTTCGTTGGCGATCTACCAACCAAATATACAGAGTTTTGTTAATATATTATAACTCAGACCAAACTTTCAAGACCATACTCACTTCATAGTTGTAATCAATTTGCTAGTGAAGGGTGAAGGCTAAAGATCAAAAGGCTAGGCTAAAGGGTGACTACCAACTTGACACTGTGACACTTTGGAAATGGAAAGGGGATACTCACTCTAGCATATGCCGGACAAGCAATAACACAGGGGATGGTAGTGTCTCACAAATGCTCACAATCCATATCAAATACAAGTGAGGCCAGCAATCTTTAGATATAACTTTTTAAGAACCATTGCTTTTTGGGCCTTCGAGTTTCCATAGCCTCGATCCATGCATTTGTTACATGGATTTTTGTTTATTATGGCTTCATGCATTCATGTATGTCGAAAAACACTACTTTTCATGAATGGGCTTTTACAAGATATCCATTTCAATTCCATATGCTTCAGAGCCAATTTCACTAGGGTTGCCTCGCATTCATGTATGTTAAAAAACACTACTTTTCATGAATGGGCTTTTCATAAGATATTCATTTCATTTCCAAATACATTGTATTGATGGCAGCGCTATTTGTTTCAGGTTTAGCCAACACAAACTAGGCAACTCAGAGCTGAGACACAAATAAACAGGGAAGCTTATCCAACAAAGAGGCTCTAGTGGGGAAAGGTCCTCCATGCCACAAGTCAAGTAGTAGGTCAGGACATAAACATAATTGGAAGGTAATGGATGGGTGGAGATAGTGAAAGATGAGACCAACAATAGCAAGCCAAAGTATGGTGGGAATGATCAACTCTATTCTCCCTAAGGAGGGTAAAACCAATGAATATGGGTCAAGAACTTCCAGGTCTAAGTAGGGACATACATACATAATATCTTTACAACCAAGTCCACATATTTACATGAATGCCAGATCATGACACTAGATGCGAAGACATGTCACAAGAATGAATATAAAAGCAATGATAACCATAACACAAGATAATATCTGTCGAGTCATGTAAATAACCAATCTGAACCAACATCTGTCCACTGAGAAACTGCTGCTACAACTTTGGGCAATACTAACTGCTCATTAAATGGCTAAATGGCTACATCAGTTCTCAGGTCCGAGTGTCCCGAGACTCAGTCATGGCATGAGAAAGTAATATAGTCCATCATCAATTCATGATCCATCATAGATGCTCATCTCAGCATCTCATATGTAAGGGAACTAGCTGAAAAAGTGTACTGGAATCTGGAAAATAGAATATGGTAGCCTAGCTACTATATATGTGATAAAACTACCGTATTATAGATCTGAAACTTTGCAGAAAGAAAGTATCTAGTGGCACGAAAGATTTTTAGACAAACCTCTTCTGGCCTCGATAGGATTGCCAATCCCCCTGCAGTTTCGCATGCATGGATTTCCATCGTTTTGCTAACTCTCCAAATTTTATTTCCTATTGCTTGCAGGGTTTCTTGACTGCATTTTGTTTCTTGTAAAAAAACCATCAGTGACTTCTCCTTTCGCACCTTATTCCTTAGAGTCTTTATTTTACATGGGTGACTCACTCCCCATATATTCCAAGTCATAATCTTCATTGGGAAACCCGATTAACTTCAGAAAAGGTTGCTTTTATCGTGGGATATTGGCATGACTCTATTAATATTGTTCCTATCTCTGCTATCCTCCATCAATTCATCTTTCTTCCACGTTTCTCACCCTCCTCCGACAGTTTTCGTTTACTTCCTTTCGATGGATCTTTTGCGATGCCCAACTGGGGGGAAGCTTTTGTCTTTAGAATGGCTACCTGTAGGAGTTCTATCTGTTTGCTTGGGACATAACCCTTCCCTTTCTTACTGCATTCTTTCTTCATCACGTCTAGATCTAACTCAACTAGGTCCATATCCTTGGCTTCTTCTTGTGGGTCCTCCTCCATCGCCTCTGATTCTTCCCCCATATCCTTCTCGACATTCTCCAGTGCTTCCAGAACCACTTTTCCTTCTGGGGCAAGGTAAATCTGCTTTCCCTGCATAAGATTACCCAGATCTTCGTGTTGGAATATCAAGCAATACTGAGAGGGGGGGTGAATCAGTATTAATCAATCTATTTAATTTTTTATCACTTCAAACAAAATCAACAATAAAACATAACACAAAATATTATCGTGGAAGCCCAATTGGGAAAACCACCAACTCTTTCTATTCTGCAAAATTATATTTACAAATAGGTTCTTCCTGCTACTACAGACAAAGGATGCTACAACACCCTATTTACCAGTAACTACTGGAAGGAGGCTACGACCCCCTGGTTTATCAGCTACTGCTGAAAGGATGCTACAACACCCTATTTACCAGCTACCACTGGTAGGAGGCTACGACCCCCTTGTAGGCCTGTTGCTTGCCCTAGCGCCTCCCAACCACCCTTATATGATAATTTGATCTTTGACTTCTCTACTCCAATGGATCTTACAATTGAATGTACAGAGACACCTATTTGAAAGTTTAAAGCATTGTTTATATACCCTCAAACGCATCTCTTCCTCTAACAGTCACATATCTTCATCGTGACTTTTCACAAACAGAAACTAATTCAAATTTACCTCTCTGTTTATCATTTTTAACTTTGTTTAAATTTATCACTCACGACCTTCCGCAGTTGCCTTTCCGCAACGTCCTTTCCGCAATTTGCGGGAACTAATCACTTCCGCAATTGTGGGTTGCGAATTGCGGATGTGCATTTTGACTTTTATCGAAAATTGCTTCCGCAATTACCTTTCCGCAACGACCTTTCCTCAATAAAAAAATCCTTCCTTCCTAAATTGCGGATTACGGGTTACAGGTATGCATTTCGACTTCTCTCGAAAATTGCTTCCACAATTACCTTTCCGCAACGACCTTTCTGCAATCGAAAAATCCATCCTTCCGCAATTGCAGGTTGTGGGTATGCATTTGGACTTCTCTCGAAATTGCTTTTGCAATTCGTCTTCCGTAATTTGCGGATTGCAGATTGTGGCTTCCTTCCGCATGTGGATTGCGGGTCTGCATTTCGACTTTTCTCGAAATTGCTTCCGCAATTCGTCTTGTGCAAGACTTTTTCCGCAATTTGCGGATTGCGGATTGCAGCTTCCTTTCGCATTGCAAAATGCGTATTGCAGATGTGCCTCCCAACTTTTTTGAAATGGGCTTCTGCAAATCTCTTTCCGCAACTCTTGTGAACCGTCGATCGCTTTGCGGAATCCTCCTCATTCGTTGATCAGATATCAAACACGGAACTTCACTTTGGCGCTCTAGAGTGTTATCTTCCACGCACCTTTACTTTGCGGATCCTTTCCCTGTCGTCGATCTATTTTCTTGATACGATCTGAGCTGTCCAACCTCTGCTAAATAAGTTGACTGCAACTCCACGGTTCTTCATTGATTGATCAGAGGATCGATCAAGCTCTATCGGACTTCGCCAGATTTGATCTGCTCGCTGGATCCCCTCATGTGTCTTAACAGCCTCATCACATATGCCACATCATTATCGCTTCCTTTGATATTCCTTTGTCTTACACCGAGTTTTCCCTGCCATCATGTCCTTGGTTATTCCTTTGTCATTACTAAACTCCTTTAACATCAATGACAACTATATTCAAAACTTCCCACACCTGGTTTAAGGTTTCAAATCTATTCACATTATTCGTCTGCTGCTTCGTATTTCGCCTATTCTGCGTTTGGTTATTGGGTCTTTGTCTTGATTTTCGCCTATTGTTCACTTGTGTGAACCCTTTGTCATCCTTTTCCTTCTCCCGGTTCATCGCAGACGAGGTCTGGGCTGACCAATGTTGGGGGCAATCTCTCTCCAAGTGACCATATTCATGACATTGTCGACATCTGAATGGTAACTGTTCATACTCAATAGGCTGTACCCAATCCTCATCCTCCTAGGTGAGGTTTATGGCTGCTGGAAGTTCTCGTCACATGTCCATATACACACAGATTCGGGCAAAGGACGTATATATCTGCTATTTTGTCTACTCAGATGCCTTCACAAATTTCCCTAGCGTATTGCCAATTGCCTCTAGGATCTCAGGCTCCCAGTACTCACATGGCAAAGAATACAACCTGATCCAAACTGGGGCTATGCTCATATCCTCCTTGTCTAGGTTGAAGCGTTCCTTCTAAGGTCTAAGATAGAGCCCTACAGAGAAAAAGAACTAAGGTCCTCCCACCATTATTCTATCTCCGTCCTCTTGGTTGAAAAAGATTATCGTGAAAAAACCCTTTGCTCCCAGCTACAAATCATAATGGCCTTTGGGGTTCTAGGTAGCCTTGATCCACTTCACTAGATCTCTCTTCTTTGGCCATATACCAATGAACCTCTCAATCATAGCTTTCTCCTTCCATTGTTCCACTCTTTCCCTGAATTTTTCAGATTTGATCTGGAGAGAAGGATTTTCCGCTGATCTCGGCAGACATCCACCATTCTTACTTCGTCGATCCAGATTTGCCCTCCTTCCCTCATTACTGTTCCTGCTTCCTCCCTCCGAGTAGTTCTTTTCCGGATCCACTCCTCCACCATCAAATTGTTGCCGGATGGAGGGGGTTCCACCCCCTTTGACTACCTCCATCTTGAAGCCCTAGCTTTCCTCCAAATTGAATCCTTGCCTTTGCTCCCGTTCTCCCCTTCTCTCCTAAAAATAGTCATTTAAATAATTAAAAAACAGTCAATAAATTAAAAAATTAAAAAATAGTCAATTGAATTAATAATTTTTTAATTTGTTTATTGTTTTAGTGTTTACTTGATGACAAACACAATACTGAATACATGATGTTAGTGTTTTGTTACTATTTAGCATTAATCTTTAAAATCTTAATTTATAACTTTTTAATTTTGTAGTATTCTTGGTGGGGTCCCCTATAATTTAAAATTTTTCCTATGTTTAAAGACCTCGACGTACCCTTCGACGTTTCCTAAATATTTGAGGGGTACCTCTACATATGGAACATTGCAAATTCGCCCTAGTGGATTTATTTAGAGATTTATGAGGGCTCCCACTTTGACCTAGTGCATTGGGAAACATGAAATTGCTTAAATAAGGGATTTTGCAATTCTGGTAGGACCATTAAGTGCACCTTAGGCCACTTGATCATCTCCCCTTCATAGCGCACTTTTCTGAGGTGGCGCCTTGGGAAGTGTGAAACCTTGCCTTGGGATTTGTGAAGTATATTGAAGTGGTGATATTTATTGATATCGATTGGTAGACCTAATTAACTCATTTTTTATGATTTATGTGTCTTTATCACCCATTGTGGACTCCATATAAGGCACTGATCTTGGCCATAAAGCTTGTAGAAGTGTATTTGCAAGTGTGTTGGTGTCTATAGGTGTTCGTCCTCCATTGGGGACTCTCCCTTGGGTTTAGGAGTTACGCAAAGAAGTTGGGGAATTAGGTTGTGGTGACATTGTACCTAAGTCCTCCTAGCTTACTGTAACTAGCCCCTTGGTCCACATAACCTTGTTGTGTTAGGGCCACTAGTTTGAATGGTAACAATCTCAAAATAGGACCAAATCTTCTTTCAATATATGACATTTTTCACACTAATGAAAAGGGGGAGTTTTGGCCAGATCGTTGGGTTATCAAAAACATAATTGATGATTTTAAGGTGATTGCTTCCAGTTATTGTGACAAATCTTCATTCACTTTAAAATGAAGTGGACTCTCTGCAAATGTTGCCAATATTGATGGCACCAACAAATTATGGCATCAACACTTGGGTCATACCATCTTTGGCACCATGCGTTCTATGAGCTATCTATAGATGATGGATGGCCTTCCACTGATTTGACAAACGGTGTCTATGATTCATGAAGGATGTATGTTGGGAGAACTTAGTGATGAGTCCTTTCCAAAAAGTTTATCAGGACAAGCCTCTTACCCTCTTGAGTTGGTTCATAATGATACCTGTGAACCTATGACCCACTCCTTCCTTTGGTGGGGCTAAATATCTCGTCACCTTCATTGATGATTTCTCTCGCTTTCTTTGGATATATACTATTCAATCCAAAGATGAAGCCCTTGAGAAGTTTAGGGAATTTAATTTCTTGTTGGAAAATCACAACAATCATAAAATCAAATATATTAGGATTGATTGTGGAGATAAACACTTTGGTGATGGCTTTCATTCATTTCTCACGTCTCATGGCCCTTAGCAAGATGAAGTGGTGCATCGAAGAAGTAAAACCATTGTGGAAATGACTCATTGTATGTATTGTTCTCAGCAGATGGAGTTGAAGTTCTAGGGGGAGGCAGTCTTTTATGGAGCTCATATCATTAATTGTATGCCTACTCGAGATGTTCGGCATATGACTCCTTTTGAGATGTGGTATGGTTAAAACCCTCTATTGTGCATTTTAAAGTCTTTGGATCTTATGCATGGGCCCATATTCCCAAAGAAAAGCATAACAAGTTACAACTTACAACCTAAAAGACAATACTGCAGTCTAGTGGGATACAATGAAACATCCAAGGCATATCGCTTCTATGATCTGTCCACCAATAAGATGATTGAAAGCATTAATGTTTTCTTTGAGGAGGTTCTTTCCCATGTTCTACGAACATCTTATCCGACTCTTATAGAAAAAGATTAACGTCAAACTCTCCAAGTGTGTTACGAAGATAAATAGAAAATAAAATAATAAGACTGAGCCACCTACGTGTCCACCCATCCTCTTGTGTCCTCGCTCCACCTCCTCCCGCGCTCGCCCTTTGCTTGCCACACTCCACCCTCCACCTACGCCTACCCGTGCTCTCGCCGTCGTCCATGCCTGCACCACAACCCTATCCTCCCTGCCACCGCTCCCCCACGTGGTCTGCCCCATACACTTGCGTCTACCTCGCTCCCGCCTTCGTCCACCACCTCCACGCGCCTGCAACCATACACTCTACAACCCGCAATTTGGCCAATCAACACTCCCCTCACACTCGTCCTTGATTCCCCTGCGTCTTTCCTTCATTTGCATAAACAACAAATAAAATTTTAATAAAAATTAAATATTATATATTATTATTATTATTATTATTATTATAATATTTCTTTTATTAAAAAAATCATTACCCAACCTTAATATATATATATATTATTTTTAATGATTATTATTATAATTATATATTTTTATTTTTTTCACTATATATAATCCAAAATTGGGTCCAAATACACACCCCTGCATACCGGGACCAAAGCCATGATGGAATTAAAGGACCAAATTGAGAAATTGGAGAAGGACATCAAGGCCCTCGTTGCCAACCAAAAAAGCTGGAAGGAAGAAATGACAAATAACAATGCAACACTTAAGAAAGAAATCAAAGACGAAGTTGTTCTAGCATTAGAAAGAAGACTTGTTGACAAACTCGACATCATGAACGAGAAACAAATAGACATGGATGACAAAATGAGTACCATGGCACAATACATAAACACCATAACACAGAACTTGAGCACTAGAACACAGAACCATAATACATTAATGGAAGTGTTACAAAAACTAATGCCTAGTTCAAACCATGTCAGCAGTCCAGACATGTTAGATGCCTCATCTCACGTTTCCACATAGGAAACACTCGCCAAGAATCAAGAAGATTTGGAAAAAGAAATAAAGATTAACAATGCGGTGCTTAAACAAGAGATTGAAACAAAAGTACTTCCAGATATGGAGGCACGATTAAACACAAAATAGATGCTATCATTAAGATAGTAGAGAAGGAAAAGGATAAAAATCACCGCAAACAACGAAGCAGTTCAAATATGTTGGTTGCATCATCTAGTAGCTCCAAGCCACCATCAAGCCGTAAAGCAAAAAGCAACCAATATCATCCTTACATAGAGTACCCACCTAAGGCGAAAATAGAGTTGTCGAAATACAATGGGAGTGAAGACCAATGTGTTTCCTGGATAAACAAAGCGGAGGAGTACTTCGACATATACAACATTACAATTGAGGAAGAGAAGGAGAAATATGCGTTAATGCATATGGAAGGGTACGCCTATAACTGGTACATGTATTGGAAGGGAGACAATTTTTCCTACACCTGGAACTTGTTCAAAAATGATTTTTTTGAAAGGTTTCAAGGAATCGCAGAAGATGAATTTTTCAGAAAGCTTACCAGATTGCAACAAGAAGGAAGCGTCGAGGAATTCATACATCAGTGGGAATCCCTGTCCACACGGGTATTTGGGTTATCTGACAAAGAACGACTCGATACCAAAAAGAATTAAAGATGCATGACATACCAAACGTAGAAGTGGCAAGACATAAAGCAAAAGCAGCAGAACGCAAATTGGAAGGAATACAAACAAGAGTCGATAACAATTATCGACAAGAAAAAGAGACACAATGTAGATATTGTGGAAATAATTGGTCACCCGGTCATCAATGCCACAAACTTCAATCATATACCAATGAATTTGAAAATAGGTTGAAAACATCTACCGGTTCCTCTAATAATGTCAGAAAAAATAATAAAAACACATGTCGTCGATGTGGTGATGACTGGATCCCAGGCCATAAATGTAGGGACTGTCAGACAATACATTGCAAAATCATCAATGGAAAAGAAGTACAAGTCTCTGCAGAAAAAATCTCGTTCGATTCTAATATTGACATAGAATCAAAGTGAAGAATGACATCATAAAAATCAAGCTTTGAGGACAAAGCTTTCCTAAAGGGGAAGGCAATGTTACGAAGATAAATAGAAAATAAAATATTAATTAATAATTAATAATAGTTTTAGGATAATTAATGAAACATTAATTGTAAATATTAGGATGTGACCCTCCATGTAAACGGCCAACCATATTTAAAGGTGGCCGACCCAATTGTAAATCATCCATCAATTATTATATGCATACATTCATTTCTTCAACATGGAAGTCGGATACGCTTCTTGAAGTCAAACAATCGGATACCGTTGTGACAAAGTGGATCTTTCTCTTTCAAGCTTGATGATCCTCCTCTTGTGGGTGCTTCTTCCAGCACCTCTTCTATAGCGATTCAGTTAACAATACATGATGAGGCTTGTGTTGACGAGTTGTTTGGAATTACTAGCACTGAAGTATCTTTTACTCAAGTGGTTCTCTTCAACCTTTTATAGGTTGAGTTACCTCATCATATTGTTACTACAAAACTCTATATTTCTGCTTCCCCACTGGTTGGGTCGCGACCAATTCCTAAGTGGGCTACATCTACTCTACAAGATGCTATTCCATGCCTTCCCCCTGAAGTAGAACTTAGATGTTGATGAAGGATCCCTATTTCACGGGCTCTTGCTTTTGAGGCTGATGTTGATCCTACTAATTTCTACAAGGAAAAAAAGCTCTCCCAAATGGAGGGGTGCTATGGCTACCGAATTTGCTGATCTAATGAAAAATCAGACTTGGGGATCTAGTCCCCTTACCAAGGTTAAGAATCTAGTTGGTTGCAAATGGTGTATAAAACCAAAGTATGATGAAGATCGAAGACTCAAGAAACATAAATCAAATCTTCTTGCTAAAGATTTCTCACATGAATAATGCATCAACTATTCATAGAATTTTGCTCCAATGGCTCAGATTGACTCCATTCATATGATTGATTTGATCTATAATTGCTTAAGTGAATTGGGATGTTCATCATATGGATGTGTCAAAAGTGCTTTTATCCATGGAGATCTTCAAGAAGAGATTTATATGCAACAATCACTAAGGTTTGTATAGATGGTCATGCTCTCTGGGTTTGTAAGCTCAAGAACTCTCTATATGGCTTCAAATAGGCACCTTGTGCTTGTTATGAGAAGATCCACAATTGCTTCATCAGTTGTGACTTCACTCACTGCAAGGTTGAACATGACTCTACATTCATCATCAAGATGGCCAAACTCTTATTGTTGTGCTATATGTGGATGATCTCCTTTTGAGTGGTCACTTGACATCCATAATCAGTGATCTGAAATAGCAGCTCAAGGACTCCTTTGAGATCACCAATTTGGGGTTTGTTCCTTTTTGAGGCTTCATATTTCTCAGAGTTTTGATGAAATTTCTTTCTCAGTGACAGTACACCTTGGATCTCTTGCAGTGCTTTGGTATGCAAGACTGCAGGCCAGTTGGTACTCCTATTGCTTTTTGGATGAGGTTTCAGTGCCAGTGCCCTTCACCCTTGTTTGAGGCATTTATTTATCGATCTTTGGTTGCCAATTTGCTTTATCTTACATATACTTGGCCAAATATCTCCTTTATAGTCAGTGTGTGTTTGCAACTTCTCGCTACATGCAAGAGCCTGATGAGAGTCATTGGCAGACTGCCAAGCACATTTTGCACCAAGTGTCACCACTCACATGTGCATTCTCTACTTAGCAGGTGTTGACATCCGTCTTCTTGCCTTTTCTGATGCCCACTGGGTGGGTGATCTAGATGAGTGGTGCTCCACCTCAAGATATTTGTTCTTTCTTGGTTCTGGAACAGTTTGTTGGTGTTCCAAGAAGCAATAGGGAGTGGGACTTTTCTTCATTGAAGCTGAATATGCTAGTGCAATTCATGTTGGGAAACATCTTTCCTTGATGCAGATGTTACTTGGCGAGCTAAATCTGTCTCAACATCATTCTTTCATCGTATTTTGTGACAATTAAATTACTATTGAGCTTATCCATAATCTAGTAAATCATGAAAAGTCCAAACACATTGAACTTTGGATGCATTATAGTGGTTGCATCCATGCTTAGCGCAAACTTGTGCCAATCTTTGTTCCTTCTGCAGATCAGCTTGAAGATATCTTTGCCAAATCCCTGCTGGAGCCCACCTTCACTCATCAATGAACACATGTCAATGTATGTGAGTTGCCATGAAGGGGGAAACATGATGTACTATAATATCATCTCATGTGGCTTCCTGTTCAGATTAAGGGGGGATGTTGAGAATGTGTGTAATTTTCACTTGTGGTCACTCGTCAACACACTAGTGTGGGTAGTCGAGGCCTTCAATGAACCAACCTTTGGGTAGTTAAACCCACTTATTGTATTTTATTGTGTTTTACGGTAAGGTTGACCTAGTCTCTTCCTTGGGGCTAATGCCTTAACACTAATGAAGTGGTATAAATACACCACCTCCCTCATTTGTAAATCATCTCATTTGAGTGGATTCATTCATTCTTTTTCCTAAGGGAACCTCTACTATTTTGCTCTACTGGGTGACTTCCTCTCGGTTATGGTTAAATTATATTGATGAAGTCATGGTCTGTGAACATCTTCTTGTGATCTATGTTTAAGTGCTGTTACATTTCTGCAATTTCTTCTTATTGGGTTAGTGTTTGTGAAAGAAATCACCGAATGTCTATTATCTCTTATGATCTAAACATATATTAAAACATTGTTCATGGATGGTTGGTAAAGTTGCACAGCCTGTTATCAAGATAGACATCACTCAGCACATCACTTAACTTTTATGTCTATATGTGCATATCTTTGTTTGACATAACTCTACTTATATTGTTATTTTTGCATATCTGTATTTCAAGTAGTTCAACCAGAATTAACATCAGTTCATGAAGTCATTTTCTAGAATCTACATTTTGTTAAATACCAACCTATAACTGTCATGACTCAGATGTTCAAATAAATGTTGGAATCTAACTCATCCATATTTCTTGCTAGTTTTGTAACCATCATGCTATTGCACTTAGTCTCACATCTTCTAGTTACGTCTTTCTTCAAATGTTACGTTAGATTCTTAAAAGTTATCAGGGGCTGAGCACTTGAGAATTTGAAAGCCTTGAGGTCTCTGCCCTGATAAAATTTCTCAGGCTTTTCAGTTTGAAACATTTACTAGATATAAGTACCACTGCTGCTTCTTCAAGATAGTGGTGAATACTTCAAATGGTCAATTTATTTTATTATTTGTTGCCGCATCAGACAAGCTAATCTGCTACACTAGTCCAAGCATTTCCAATAAAACATTAAATCTTATGCCTTTTTCACAATTCTCATGCCCCCATCTCCCCCTCACCGCCTCTGACTTCTTCGTTTGCCTCTTGGCCTCATTGCTGCTTTTGATTCTCTTGATCAAATAATTCTTTGTATACAGCTGATCGGTTTTATCATACTTTATTCTTACCACTGTGTCATTTGACTGCATCTACAGGATTGGTGTTATATCGGGCAAATTCATATTTGGACCACCACTGGAGGAATACTGGTCTCGTAAATTGCAGGAGGAAGCATCAAACGATAGCAATACGAGTGTAAATCAATCACAAAAATCAGAAGGAGCATAATAGAACTCAATGTGTCAAGCAGCTGGCTATATGGATGATGCGTGTCCATATCCGTCTTACAAAATTGCTATTATGATTATTGGCAGAACCATAATGTTAAGTTGATATCTACATAAACAAACAACGATGAGAACAAATTTAGCCTTATTGAAGGCTCCTAAGATTATTTCGTTGCTTTATTTTCAGAAGGAAATCTGGTGATTCCTGAAGTAGCTGGTAAAAGAGAATGATTTTTATCAATCCAATTTTTACATCCACTGCTTGGTAGTTGGTATGAATAAAAAGTAAAACAATAATTTTTTAGCATTTATTGACACACAAGTGCTGTGTGACTATGTAGGTATTTCAGATTGAATATGCTAAGACCTTTTGGGCACTCCTAAAGGGAACAAATTACCCAGAAGCCGGTGTGCAATGGGTGCACACTGCATGGCCAACACTGATGTTTTCAGGACCAGTAACCCAAGAAGGGCAAATGCTGATTTATATAATTTAATGATCTATGAATAACAACTACTTTACAACATAAAGTACACAAAAGGAAAATTGGACATCACTTACTTCAATTTGGAAAGAGGAAACTTATTCTTCATTGATAATTGTTTGGAGGATTGATCTTCATATTACTCATTTATATGTATTCAACATTATAAAAGCGAGGATTGATATGGGTTTTTGAGAATTTTAAAACTCTAAGGAAACTGGTACTTAGTAATTGTATAAATAATTCATTCAAGTACTTGTAGCTGACCATGTAAATCTCTCATTTGGAGTTATGTAATGGAAGAAACAAGTGTAAATTATTCAGCTCATTCCCCAACCCAGTTTCATAGTTTAATGCCCAACCCAATTTGTCATTTCTGCTCCAAATTAGTGGTTTTTTCTCTTAAACAATGACAGAAACACATGAAGAACTTAACAACTTTTATGAGCAGAAATTTATACACAGTCATGCTACCAATTAGGAAAAATGTTGCCGCTCCTGACCGGCGCGTGTGTATCAAAGCCCAAAAGTAGGCACACCAGCACGAAGACAACTGTGAAAAGAGCAGCCACTGTCACCACACTCCTCTCTTCCTCGCTTCAAGTTGGCTCTTCTCCAACTCAAGGGGGACTTCCTTGAGGATAGGATCGGTAAGGTAGATGCAATGACAGACAAGGTGAGATGAAGAGGCTGCCTTAGAGAAACGGTTGTAGGATAGATGTAAATTGAATGAATGATGGGAAGCAGGGAAGGATCAGTCCTCAAAGAAGACACTGGTGTCAGTACATCAATAGGGAGAATGGAGTCAAAGGAAAAATTAAAGAGGGCAATGTGTCATATGTGACTAAGGGGGAGAGGTCGCATGATTGAGCAAACCCCACTTAGTCGAATTGCAGCTATGAGATTTACTTCTTCCTCCTAATTGTGGGAGTTGCATTGTGCATGCCAATGATCAATACTACACAATCAAATTAGATTAAATGTAAACATCGATGCCTGTACAAACATGCTCACAAAGGGAAAAAAACTAACAACCGCTAAGAGTTTTCACCTTCCAACGCGGTGGTACCATCCGCCTATGATCCCTGACGCAAGCATAAAAAATAAACAAAATAACTGCTAGTAAAATTCACCGCTATTTAAGCATCACAAGTTCACGCCACACATTTGTAAGAATCCCCAATTAAACATCCAAAAACTCCATTTGATGAATTTTCTATTAAGCTCGGGGAAAGAACTATCCCAACTTTATCCCAACTTTTCCCCATTACAAAGGAGAAGGCTGGTCCTTTTATAGACAGAAAAAACCATTCTCACTTTATTTTCAAAAAACAAATAATAAAATATTGTGAGGAAAAAGGTGGGATCTTAGATCCTCTTTTTTTCTCCATCAAATATAAGGGCATCCTACTTTTTTTTCTCCATCGATTATAAGGGCATTCTACTTTATTTAATGAAACCTTAATTTTAGTGGTTTTAACTCTTACTTAACCCAAAGCCATGCCAAGAAAACGGGGCTTATCCAAATATGCCAACGGTTGCCAAGACGTGGGTCAACAAGTGGCTTTGTTAACCATAACAAAACTGCTCCCAAAACTCCACGTGATTGGTGAAGCTTATCTCGAGCGACTGTCGAAGTAAATGTGAGCTAATCTCTACGACTACGACTCGGATGCCATAACATTAAGACGCAGGGTTCAATAGATGGTCACGTCGGCTGTCCCACGGCCCACGTTTTAGTCAAACTGCCACCAACCTGTGAACTGTTACAAAATCTCCATGACATCGTGAAACTTATGTCGAGCAGCTGCCTTTCCTGAATTTTCTTATAATCAACTGCTTCGTGATACATGGGTTTGCTGAGATTATATGCCAAAATCCTCGATTCTCGAAACAAGTTGGAATGCGAAGTATGCTTGCATAAGGCGTCGTGCCAGTCTTTACAGAAACAATGGCATTGTAATGCTGAACTGGAATGAATCTTCAACTCGGAGCTATAATAAGCAGTTGGCGTGCATTGTCAGTTGCAGTCTACACGAGGAGAGAGTTTCAACATTTAACGTTTTAGCTCACGACAATCTAGGGCTAATACCACAAGATGCGATTGCACGTTGATTTACGGAATGCCGGGCGTGTCTATCCAACTGGTCTAACGCCTCGATAACTCACTTGGCGTGAACTCCGTCCATGAAATCAACCGTCAAAGAAAACACGGGTCCACTCCACTAATTGGCTGCTAGTGATATGTGGGTCTGCAAACTTCGTTGAAACCTGAGTTTGGGTGTTTGAACATAATCATGGCGTGATTTTGGTGTGGCTGCTGTTCTATTTTTTAACCTGAAGGACCTGACCGCCAATTGTTTCCATGCCACCAAAATCAACTTCAACTCGCTGATCCAGAACAAAGGGTTGCCAAGATGACAAGTGACTCAGAGGTGGATTGGCGTTGCTCCAAAACTCCACATGATCAATGTAGCTAACCTACGCGGCCGTCGACGCATTTAGCGTGAAATTCCTCGCTGCCAGCGGATAAATTTGATTTATGAATTGATTTGGAAAGGAGTAAGCTATCTACCCGACCATTTGCACCTGTGCCCACTTGACTCCGTTGGGTGATGGATTAGTCCGTTATTTTTTCGTGACAGTGAGACTAAAAACAGCAGATTATGCTTCTTTTCTTGCATTTTTATTGTAGATCAATTCTACAACAAACTATTATTACTCAGATATAGTGCAATAATGAAAAATACTAATTTACCAAATCAAATTAAATTTACGGACTGAACCTATCTAAACCTAATCTGAAATTGTGTTCTAAAAACTTGTAATTTGAAATTCAATTGTTATGGATTTGATAACGCCAATGTTCTGTGTGTATGCTAGTTTAAAACTTAGGATAAAGAATCCACAGTGAGACCAAAAACAATAGATTATGCTTCTTTTCTTGCATTTTTATTGCAGATCAATTCTACAACAAACTATTATTACATTCGGATATAGTGCAATAATGAAAAATACTAATTTACCAAATCAAATTAAATTTACAAACTGAACCTATCTAAACCTAATCTGAAATTGTGTTCTAAAAACTTGTAATTTGAAATTCAATTGTTATGGATTTGATAACGCCAATGTTCTGTGTGTATGCTACTTTAAAACTTAGGATAAAGAATCCAAGGTTTAAATCTGGATAGGGTTCCATAAAACAAACAAAGGAGTTGATTAATTGTTACAAGGAAGTAGGTAAAATGTTCCAAGTTTTAGATCTTTCTAAACACACATTTGCAATTTTCATAAAAATTCCAAACAAAACTTACAATTTTAAACTTGCACTTAAAAAACAAGAATTTCCATGGCTAAATTTATGGATGGATGAATTGGAGAGTGCAGTTGGTGTGAAAGTAGGTATTGGAATTGGTTGTTCTTGGTCTCATGGAAAGATAATGGAGTAAGCTATCACCCGACGACGTCAGGTGGGTCCCGGTGCAAATGGTCGGGTAGATAGCTTACTCCTTTGGAAAAACCAGTTGTGACAGTCTCTAGGGAAAACGTTGATTCCAACACAGGGTGTGCTCTGTCAAAATCTTGGCCTTTAGATGCTTTTCCTTTACGAGTGCCCAGTTTTGTTATACACTTAATCCGTGTCTTACATAGAGACTTGAAACTTTGCCAGTGATTTACTGGCCATTTTTATGACCATGGGTTTTGCATGCTAAAAAACCCCGATGGTTAACTATATTTGCTAGATTTGCAACATTCATATTTTTTAAATGATAGGGTTTCGTTTTGGTTGAAACTTCTGTGCTAAAACATGTCCCTTTATTTCTCGAAGACTGCTAAAAATTAATTTGGATGACTCTATCAGATCTGCTGAAAAACAATGCAATCCTACACATGCTTATGCTGCTATGTATTAATATTCTGGATGGGAAGTCAAATTTATGCTACGTACTTACAATGCACATAAAGAAAACATAGTAAAATGAGTCCCATCTTTCTTAAATGCCGGAAGTTCTCTCATGCCTTGTGAAAGAGGAAAAATCTACTCTTCTAAACTTTGCGTGCACGATTTTGGATTGCATTTGGTGACAGTTGGTGACCTCAAACAACCTCTGAAAACATGCCAACAATTAGGTGGTAACAAGTCACACATAAAAAAGTCACTCATAATTTTTTGGTCAATTGATCCAGTCAAAATCCCGACCTTCGGGGAAAACCTGTGAGAGAGTTTCTTATTTCTTCAATCAAATAGTAAAACATAAAATAAAAATTTAGTCAACTTATCTCTACTAGATGAGAAAATTTCAGCCTCAAAATTCATGCTACTTAAGAAATTAATTCTCAAAATTTTTGTCGGCTAACCACCTCGATTTTCATGCTACTATTGGACTGTATAGACATGTTGTATGGATTGACAGTACGGTCTGAGACCTCAATTTTCGTGCCAACAAGAACAACAAATGTTTGCCTCGAAATTTGTGCCCCTCTACCTTGAAATTTGTGCCATTTCTCATACTAAAATGCGTTGTACAGACAGGGACAACACGACTACAATAAACGCCTAAATTGTTGCCTCAAAAATCATGTCCAAACTAGGTTTTTCCGCCCCTTGATTTTTGTGCCAAAGACTGTTGTACAGATGCGTTGGGAAACATGTCAGTTCCAGCTGTACAGATTCTTGGGAATCGTGCCTTTGCTCAATCTGTTGTCACTCTCTCAAATTCGACTTTCTCTCTCCCTTGCTCTCCAATGCTCATGGAAACAACTAAATGGTCTCTCTTGCCTTTCCCTTGCCTTTTTGGTGTTTAATTAGGGTAGCTGGATGTACATCTAATCCAACAACCCATACTGACTTAGATAAACGGATGAGAAATAATGTGCACTTTATTTCTCTCCAAAAATAATATCACCCAACTTAAAATTAAATATTATCAAAAGTCATTTTAATCACTAGAGTGAATTAAAAACTCATCTCAAGTCATTTAATGCAAGGGTAATGTTATTTTCCCCTTTTAAGTAAGTCACTAGGGGAACAACTTTCTAGGTACAAAAATTAACGTTCCCTCTTACCGAGGAAGGTGTTGTGCACTACACCCAACTTGTCTCTGAAATGTATAAATTTGCCTCTTCCTAAAGACTTCGTTAGAATGTTTGCTACCTGCTCATCAATGGAAATGTACTGCAACTCCATAACTCATCTTTGAACATAATCAGGGATGAAATGGTACTTGATCTCAATATGCTTTGACCTATCGTGAAATACATGATTCTCATAGTGCTGAATGCAACTTTGATTGTCCCAATAAACCACCACAGGCCTAAGCTCTTAATCAAATAAATCCACCAATAACTTGCGAAGCCACAATGCCTCGCAACTAGCTTGACTAGTTGCCATGTACTTATTTTTTGCAGATCTCAAAGTAATATACTTACTTTCGATTGAAATACGACACTATTGCTGAGCCCAAACTGAAACAACATTTGGAAGTGCTCTTTCGATCAACTACATTTCTTGCCCAATCTGAATTCGTGAAGCCAACCAAACTAACTCCATCCAATCTCTTATAATCCAGACCATAATCCACTGTCCTTGCAAGGTATTTCAACACATGTTTAGCGGCAACCTAGTGCACTCTCCTAGGCTCCACCATGAACTGACTGAGAGTGTTCACAACAAAACACAAATCTGACCTGGTGTTGACCAGATACACCAATGAACCAATGAGATGACGATATAATGTAGGATCCACCAACTCTCCCTCAAAAGCATTAAGCTTATTCCAGTTGGTGACCATAGTTGTAGACATCGACCTACTGTCCTCCATCCGAAATCTTCTTAGAATATCCACTACATACTTTCCCCATCCCAGGAAAATATGACCAGGATCCTGCCAAACCTCCAATCCCAAAAAGTAGTGTATCAACCAAATGTCAGTGATCTCATACTTTGAAGCAAGATCTCTCTTGCGAACTACAATAGGTCTCTAGTCACTTGTGATAAACAAATCATCCACATACAACAGAAGAATGAGTAGATCATCTCCAACAAGGATGAAGTAGAGGTTTAGATCAAATTCACTCTTCTGAAAATTGTTATCACAGATCTTGTAGTTGCCCCGATATAGAAATCTAATACAGGATGGAAGAGGGGACGTGCAACCAAAGCTGTGACCTACGGAAATCCTACCCCCCAAAAGATGGATGGGTGTCACGTCGGTTAAGAATTCCTTCGCTTTATGCCACTTGTTGTCACATATATAGTAGCTAGGCTACTTTTGTTCCTGAGTAGTACTGAGCAATTCTTTGAGCCACCAACCCTTTACTATGAGATTAGCAGAGGATGAGCCATCAGTTGATGATTTCCCACTTTCAACAGATCTAGAGCATTCAGACTGACCTGTTCTATGCCATGACTGAGCCTCATGACTCCAGATTCGATGACTAAGTTAGCCATTTTTCTTTCACGACCCATAATAGAGATTTTTATAGTGCCTATGTGTAGTAGCAACATTTTTTCCAATGATCTTTAGATTGTTTTCAAATCCAATGCAGGTATATGACCAAGGTGATATTATGGTTTGTGCATATGGATTTTGATGTTGCTATGTTACCTATTTTAGCAGTGAGGCTCTATTGATTTTGATTATATGTTGGAAGTACTTTATCTTGGTTTAATTGGAATCTAAAGTATAAATGATTTTGTGGTTTTGATCGAGAGGTTCTTTTGTATACTCATTGGCCTTGCCCTACTCTTAGGAGGGATTTAGTCTTTTCCCTTCAAGGACATAGCTTGCTAGTCTTGGCATCATTTCCACTGTCTCCATCCATCCCTTGCCTTCCCATGTTCATTGACTATCCTTGACTTGTAACTAAACAAGTGACATGTGGGATTTCCCCCACCTTCACCTCTATGTTGGAATATGTCTCCATGTATAAACTGTGTTTCGGTGTTGTTTTATGTGATGTTTATCACAGGGAATGTCTACCTCTAGGTCTTGAACACAAGTAGTCCTACCAAAGAAAGTGTCTTTAGACACTAAAGCATCATAGGTTAAAGTTATTTTAAATGGATGCCATGCCAACAAAATAAAAATGTTTCTAGACACTACTGGAAATAAAAAATAAAACTATCAAGTTGCCAAGAGATGAGCACTAATCCATTGTAAGGTGTAAGGCTCATTTATCCCCGCAGGGTATCATGGTGAGGCAAGCCCCTCAAGGTTGAGCCTTAGTCATTTTTTGGAAACCCAGAAGGATTTCCAAGGCGCCTGCTCTTGGAGGCTGGCAAGTTATCAATTAAAAATAAAGTTGATGACTAGAGGATGAGGACTCATTCTTTGTATATGTACGACTCATTTTCCCCCACAGGGCAATAGGGAGAGACTGACCCAAGAAGTCATGTCTCTGTCATTATCTAGAAGCCTAGAAGGCTTACCAAGGCACCTACCTTTAGAGGTAAACTAGTGCAATAAATGTTGAACAAACAAAATATTAAAAAATGTTGCTTGTCTAGAGTCTAGTGGAGCCTTCTCATCATTCCACTCATTTGTGAGATACCACCATGCCTTATTGTTCACCTAGTCCAACTTATGTGTTGTGTAGATCCCCTTATCCTTTAGCATGGATGCTTACAATGTTGAGTCATCCCTTGGCCTTACCTATTGTTTATGATCCCTTCACCCTTGACTAGCAAAAGGGCTAAATCTATAAATGAGTATACACTGGAGGTTCTTGTTTTGAAGAAACTAATCATTTTGATTTGGATTATTATATATGTATTGTGCTTATACTTTCCAACAAAATCTATTCATACTTGAGTGTCATTTCTAGCATAGATAATTGAGCATGCAGGTCCATTTGTATTATGTAGTATCAGAGTTTAGCACTTGGGTCATCATTTGATCAGTTTTGACTTGGTCAACCCAGTGTTGGCTAGGACATGAGCAGGATCCAGGATGAGTTATAGACAAATGTTTATGGTTGATGATTATTCATACTTTAGATGGTTATTTCTTATGATGGCTTGTATTATTTTCATGAGTATCAACATTTACAGGCTTTATTATTATTATTATTATTATTATTGTTTTGACATTGATGGGGCCTATGATGTACCTTTATGATGGACATATGGTCTATGAGTACTCATTCCTAGTTTATTTGGACATTATGAGTCCATTGGTGTAGCTGGTTTGCAGGTTCAGGCAGTTACATGACATATATGAGTCTCTTGGCCCTTTTGCAGCAGTTTTGCCTGAGGAAAATGAAAATAAAACACAAAGTAAAAAAATTAAGTTCTCCTAGGGCGCCAGAGGGAATCGGTGGGTGCATCTAGTCGATTGTACCATACTACCATGGTCCCATATCCATATGTGCAGTCATTTGGCTTCAATTTTTGGTACCCGGTGAGATATGGGTTGTTTTATGTTCCCAAGGCAACATTTTAATAATAAAAAATGGCTTTTGAGGAAATCGATTTGGGAAATTGAGGCAATAAAATGGCATTGGATTGGTCTGAGGCACAATGTTTGGGTCACATTCATCATCCGACATCAACTTCACTTCACTCGAGGTCCACACATCCTTGATTTATGCAGTTTTAGGGTGTTTTGATGTATTCTGAGGGAGATCCCCTAGGATTTTTATCACTCCGTTATATTATTTACCACCACATCTTATTATTGTGCCATGGGGCCATGCTAGTGAAGGATAACATAAGCTCCTAGCCATGCCATGTGCTACTTTGTGGTCATTAGCCATATTTTATGTGGTGCGCCCCTCATCGGGCATTTCTAGTGATGCGCCCCCCTCTATTTGTGAAATGTATCCGACTAATCTTAGCCATAGATTAGTATGATTTTATCTTACGATCTTGACCCTTTATATTTTTGGATCTAGGTATTATGTACTTGAGAGATTTATATATTGAGATGCTCTCTCCTTTGTAAAGGGACTTTTGTCTCTCGAACTTTGGGATTAATAAAATATTTTGTAGAAACTCTTGGAAGCTTTGTTGAATGTCTTGTATGGAGATTGGAAAGTCTTGTTCTCTTTAGAATTCTTTCGGATCTATATCTATGCATTTATAATATTTTTGTAGGTTGCCATCCATCTAGTGAATGAAGCGTTTGGGTAGGGGTGCTATTGTGACTGAGCTCCATATCGTCCTCTCAAATGATCTTGGATTCAGGGAGTATCTTTATTGTGTCATACGGCCATCTTGATGTTCTTTGACACATATTTCTTCATCATTTCATCTATCCTTTTGTAAATTGATTCTCATAGCAGATCTTTTTTGCAAGAGGAGGGAGCACTTGGCATCTAAGAGGAGGTAGCAATTTCACTTGGAGAGGCATAGAAAACACTCGTAATTGATCAGAAAGGCAAGATCATCATCATAAAATGTTAGTGTAAACATTTCAAGGTACGTCTGCATATATTTTATTTTTTCAGGCTTTGATCTAATTGTCACAACCAAACCCTCTTTCTTTTTTTTTTTTTTTACGAAAACGGTTAAAAATTTAATTAAAGACTGGCAAATGGGCTGCCAGGGCCTTTACATAGCATATTCGGATACACTATACTGATCTTCCTTTCCAGCTTAGTACCATTACAACTTCTGTGCTTGGTGATCTTCCTTTCCTTAACTTTATGGGATCGCGTAATTTGAGCTTCCTCCATTGACAATTAACTGGCTTTTGTTCAGAAGAGCACCACGGTTGGCTTCAGCGTCCGCAAGGCTATTTAGATTCCTTAGCACATGATGAGCCTTATAAATTCTGAAGTCTGAGAGGAGGAGACGGACTTTCCTGTAAATTTGGGCAAGATAAATGTCCGTAGGCACCTTCTTGGTATGAACTGCTTTGATGATCAGCCTGGAGTCACCGAAGATATTAAGCTTTTGGATGTTCAACTTCCTTGCTTGAATTAGGCCTTGCCACAGTGCCAGAAACTCAACTTGGTTGTTAGAAGCTTGTCCTAGTCCCCATGCATAGGACAAATGGAGATTGCCAGATGGCTCAAAGATAATGCCGCTCCTCCAGCTTGGTCGGGATTCCCTTTCGAGGCCCTGTCAAAGAAGAGGTACCATTCATTTAGCACTGATCTCCACTTGATGAAATCCATTTCAGCCAGCCTGATTTCCCAGTTTGTCTTGTGGGGCGAATTTATGGCTTCAATGCTGTGATGAGTTGGCTGGAACTCCTTAAACCATCGTTCTTCTTCAGCAGGGAGAGGGGTCGTGTTGCTCTTGAGAGCCTTTGAGTTTAACGCTTCAGACAGCATGACTCGGGCTTTGACAACGATTTGAGCAGGGTCCCGGCTTTCTTCCTTGAATATTCTATTATTTCTCTCCAACCAGATTTTCCAAGACAGGAACTTGGGGATCCACATCCACGTGGTCTTGAGAAGATTCTTTTTGCTCAGGTCGTAGGGATAAAGGAGGTGCCAGCAACTTACCATTTCCACGACTGAGTTGGGTAAACTGATAACGATAGGACCTAGCCTTAATCTCCAGGCTTCTTGAGTAAAATCGCAGGTTATGAACAGGTGATCTACATTTTCTTCAGCGCATTTGCACAATGGGTAGCGAGAAGGCCCAACCCATCCTTTCCTCTTGAGATTATCATTGGTGAGAATTCTATTGTGAAGCAAGGTCCAGATGAAGATATCAATTTTTGGAATGAACGGGAAGTTCCAGAGAGCTTTCCACGGGGGAGGATTGGGGGGAACCCAAGGCCGCTCCAGAATAGCAGCATAGCCGGCAGATGCTGAGTATTTACCTGAACTGGAGCCCCAGCCCCGTTTGTCTTTGGATCTGGCACTAATGGGCGATTTCCCTTGAAGGATATCCAATAGATTTAGCGCTTCCTCCTTGAGCTCGTCCGGGTAATCTCCAAGATTCCAGCTTACCCAGGATTCTTTGTCATTGTTTCCCCATGAGGAAATATCCCACAGTGTGCTATAATTGTTGGCAAGAAGCCAGGCTTTGATGTTCCCCAGCTCGTTCAGGCTGTTAAAAGGATGATCTCCAAGTATAGAGTCTTCCCATATTTTTATTTTTGCTCCATTTCCAGGAATCCATGTGAGCTTAGCTGTGAAGTAAGGAAGGGCTCTTTTGCATAGCAAGAAGATCGGAGATCCTGTCTGCATTTTTGTGGGATTTTCAAGGCACCTTTCTTTGTCTCCTGTGAAGTATTTTTTCCGGAGGATCTGCTTGCTCCAAGTATTTTTGCCAGAAATCATGTTCCAGAGGATTTTGCCACCCATGGCTAGATTTTGGGTGGCCACATCTCTGATTTGAAGGCCCCCCTCCAGCTTTGGCTTTGTGACCTTGTCCCAGCTAACAAGGTGCAGCTTCTTTTCATTATTTCGACCACCCTCCCAGAGGAAGCGCCGGAGCAGCTCTTCAATCTTGTTCGTTATGGTTTTGGGTGCTAACAGAACCGAGCACTGATAAATAGGAAGACCGGTGAGGACAGAATTTATCAAGATAATTTTACCTGCCTTGTTAAGCCAGTTTTCTCCCCATGCTTGTATTTTGTTTTTGAGCTTGTCCAGAAGGGGCAGCCAATGGACAACTTTAGGAGAAGCTTTAAAAATAGGAATGCCCAGGTAGGTAAAGGTATCCCAAATTGAGATGCCTTCCATATCAAGGATTCGAGATATGTTCAGCATTTCGAGGGGGGAGCAGTTCCAGCCATAGATCTTACTTTTGTGGAAGTTTATTTCACTTCCAGAGCTGTTCATGTAGCAGTCAAGTTCTGATTTGAAATTCCTGGCTGTATTGAGGTTGGCCGCTCCCAATAACAGTGTCATCAGCGAACTGGGCGTGGTTTACATCCTTGACCTTGGGAACTATTCTTATGCCTGAGAGAGCTCTGTTTTGGAGACTTCTATTCAGCTGGAAACTTAGAACGGAAGCTTGGATGACAAAGAGCACTGGGGAGAGAGGGCAGCCTTGCCTTAATCCTCTTGAGGCCTGGAAGAAATTGGTAGGCCGACCATTAATCAACGGAGCTATCTAGGGAGCTGATATGCAGGCTTTAACCCACTGAATAAATTTCTGATTGAACCCGAAATTTCTCATGGCAGCAAAGAGGAAGTCATGCTTGACTCTGTCAAAAGCACTGGCCAAGTCCAACTTAACTACCATTCCTTTCTCTTTTTTCCTGTAGCTGGTATGAATGGCTTCTTGGACTAATATTATATTGTCCAGAATCTGTCTACCTCTTACAAACCCACCTTGGTTTTCCGGGATCAATTTTGGCAGAATTTTTTTGAGTTTGTTGGCCATTATTTTGGTTATGATTTTGTATCCTGTGTTGCAGAGGGATATTGGCCTAAATCTATTCAAGTTCTTAGCTCCTTTTTCTTTTGGAATGAGAGCCAGGAAAGAGGAATTAGTGATGCCTCCCAACTTGGTGCAGATTTGAGCCTTCATTATCATTCTGTACAAGTCCTTTTTAATTATCTCCCAGCAAGAGAAATAGAACCGGGTTGTAAATCCATCCGGCCCGGGAGCTTTGTCCGGGTCCATATTGAAGAGGGATTTTTTAATTTCACGAATACTCACAGGGTTGTTCAGCAGCTGATTGTCCTCTTCATTGATCAGATTTGGAATCTCTGAGAGAGGATAGGAGTTCGGATCCACAGGTTCCAGGTCCGGGGCAGAATAAAGCTTTTTGAAAAAGGAGTGGGCAGCCTCCTTAATGTCGCTGAAGTCCTTTATTATTTGGTCTTGCATCTGAATTTCGTTGATGGAGTTGTAGATTTTCCTAGCTTGGGCCTGCTTGTGAAAGAAAGTGGTGTTTTTGTCTCCAGCTTGAAGCCAGAGTGTTCTTGATTTGACTCTCCAGTAGATTTCCTCCTCTCTACAAGCTTTGTGGTACTTCCTTTGGAGATCAGCTTCCCGATTGAGCAAGGCAAGGGTGATAGGGGACTCTTCCATGGCCAGTTGGTGCCGTTCTAGAGCCTTCTGGGTTCTTTTCCTTTCATCTGTGGGGGATCTTAGACCTTTAGCCCAAGTTTTCAAATCAGCTTTGAGCCTTCTGAGTTTTCCTTCCCAGACAAAGAAGGGAGACCCATAAACCGGTTCATTCCAAGATTTATTCACAATGTCAAGGAAGCCATCCTGATTTACCCATAATGGGATGAATCGGAAGGGGATGGGACCTAACTATTCTTCAGGGGAAAGGGTGAGCGATATTGGTTTATGATCGGAGGTGTAGTGCGTGTGGATCTTAGAGGTTTCCATAAGGCCAAGAGTAAGGAAGGAGGAATGAATAAGGAACCGGTCTAGGCTGGCAGCAAAGTGGCTAGGTCCAAATATTTTATTGGACCAAGTGAACTTTCCTCTGTCAGGGGTGATATCTTCAAGGTCCCAATCCAGCATCAAGTCTTCCACCCATTCTCTGGCAGGATCCCGGACTATTGATCCCCCTTTTTTTTCCGCCAGAGTGAGGGTTGCATTTAAGTCTCCGGCCACAACTAAATTCTCAGGGTTATGCTGGTTTAGAATTTTTTTTAAAGAATCCCAGCACTCTTTTTTCTCCACAAATAAGACAGGAACATACATATTAAAAATACTTACAAAGTGACCAGAGTCTTTATGGTACAACTTGGTGAATAGCCAGTGCGTGGTACCTTCTTCTTCTACAAGATCGAGCTTTGCAGAGTCCCAGAAAGTTGCCAAGCCTCCCGAGGCTCCTCTAGCACTCACAGCCCTACCTGGGCCTTTCTTCCAAAACGAGTTCCTTGCTCGGAGGAGAGCTTCCTCCTCCATTTTCGTCTCTTGGATTAGGAGGACTTCCGGCCTAAATACTCTTAATAAGTCCCTTATAGCTTCTTCTTTTAGAGAGCTGCCTAGTCCTCTGCAGTTCCAGGAGATGTATTGCATTATTTTACCTGGTTGAGGGGGATGGCCCCCTTTCGGGGTTTTCCCTAGCTTCATCCCCGATCTGGTGCTCATCATTTCTGGAATGGTGTGCTGTGAGCCTTGAACTACATCCTTGTAGGACTGCTCTTCCCTTCTTTTCTTCTCAAGCTTCTGACCACGCTTTGGTTGGTTTGGAGAGACTAACGGACTACTTGCTTCAGTATCACCTTCCTCAGAGGAATCGGCTCCTGTTTCCGAACTCAGACTAGTATGTTCCTTTGGCAGACTGGAGGCAACAGGTTGAAGGATTGGGTCGCTTGGGCTTTGTGTCACCTGAACTTCGCCAGCTTCTGAATCATATGTGGGGTTTTGGGCATCATTAGAAGTTTCTTGAAGGCTGGGCGATGAGTTGCCTTCCTTAGGAGGTTCTTGGATCGTTTTCTCCTTATTTTTGGTGTTGCTGGAGGTTTTCCCTTTCTTTAATTTTTGCCATCCTTCCGCATCTTCTTTTTCAGCAGCCAGTTTGGGACAGTATCTTTGGAAGTGGCCATGTTCTTGACAGTTCCTGCATTTGAAGGGCAAGTGCTCGTAGTCCAATTTCTGGTAGTGGGTCCAGGATCCAACTGTTAGTTTTACTGCCTCAGGTAGGCCGGCCTCAAGGTCCACTTCAACAGAGATTCTGGCGCAAGAGTATTGTCCTTTGTTATCAGCTTTATCAATGAAGTGGCCTTTTCCGTTCCCTATTCTCTTCAGAGAGTCAAAGTCCCAGCAATGCACTGGGAGATTGGGGAGCCTGACCCACACTGGCACCTCTTTGGGGAGGTCGATCGTGGGGTCAAATTTTGGTGTCCATTTGTTCAGATATAGGCCCTACGTTCCCATGAAGTAGGGGCCATTCCTGAAGATTAAATCGCGGTCTTCCTCTGAGATGAATTCGAACACAAAAACCCTCTCCCGACAGGGTAACAGGTTACACCATGTTTCAGGTTGGGCTTCCAGTTCCTCTGAATCCAATCATCTGTGGACTTGGCGGAGGGCCATAATCCCATGAACTAACCCACTAGGCCTCTCTTAGCCAGATCCAGAGCTATTTTCATTGGTTTTTCTTCAGGAAGGGCGATTTCAGGGATTTCCTCCAGCTTCTTGATGAATTTTGGAATGACTAGGGGTGAGATCTTTTTGCCTCTGCTATGGAGGAGCCTTCTGAAGGCATCCTCATCCAAAATCGAAGGGGGGGGGGGG
>LPNX010087152.1:60230-162011 GCA_001517045.1 Pseudotsuga menziesii
TGCGACCTCTATATATTTGCTAAAACATAACCAAACCCTCTTTCTTAAAACCCTAGTTTTGTAGATATGATAGATCAGATGAGTTTTTTTATGACGACCATCAAAACCCACTTGTATATTAGTGAATAAACCCTATATCTCAAGTTTCATGTAAATCAAACTCCATTTTCCCTGGGATCTAGCACTAGTCACTCTAGTTGGGGCACCCTCTTTGGGTGGGCGGTCTTTTCTTCAAATCTATCAGATGGGTATGCTTGGACCCACCTCAAAATCATAGATCTAATTCTCAAGCACCCCGATCTAGTCATCTCATGCCCCGATCTACTCTTTGGGGTCCACTTTGTTCACTTATGTAAAAACCCTAGGTGGGTCCCTTTAGGGTTTCCTTCTATTTGGCTAGATCTCACTAGATCTACTTCCTTAAACCATTTGTGGTACAATCTCAATCAAGTTGGGTCATTTCCTATCTTTACTAAGCCTCCCTAACTTGGCCCTAACTTCTATACCACACTTATTCCATAGATATAGTTTTATCCACTCATTATCTCTCATCTTTTATCCATTTCCAAACCTTAGGAGTGTTTTGAGTAGGTGCGCTAGCCCTCTTAGGATAGTAGGGTCTCTCCCTTGATCATTCTCTAGATTGATCTAAAGCGATAAGATCCCGTCTGGTGTGACAAATACCCTTTACCCGTAGTGGATGAGGCCCTTGCGGCGTCATCGGTTAGCTATTTTACCTCTACCATCCCGGATAGGATATCTCAAGTGGGTAGCTATGGAAACAATGCTACATCGATTGAAGATAATTTACAATTACTTTGGGATCATATGGAAGTTAGAGGTGCAGATGATGAATATGTTTACATACTGGCTCTTGGTGGATCCTTAGATGGGGATGTCTGTTTATGGTTTGATCATTTAGCACCAATATCTGTTACTGGTTATGATATGTTTACTGATTTATTAAAAAAGGAGTGGGGTGAGAACATTGATGAACCTTCAGAACCTCAGTCAAGCAATGATTGTGATGTTGAGGATCAATTTGATGAAGATAATCAAGATCAATTTGATGAAGATAATCAAGATCATGACGATGATATAAGTAATGATTGTCTTTATCAGTTTGATTTCTCCTAGCTTGAGCTAATGTTGAGTGTGCCTGTGATTAAGTTTATGAGTGATCCGTTAATCAATAGAAATGTAACATAGTATTTTAGGAATAACCATGATAGATCTCAAAATGAAATTGAACATGACATTATTTGAATCATACGAATTACTTTGTCATCATTACCTGAAGAAGGCACAGAGCTAGATCTGGCTCATGGAGGGGAGATCATTCATTATCATACATAGAAATACAAAGATGAGCATCCTATCTTTGAGTCTATCAAATATTTTTCTGAGGAGAAATTCCACGATCATTGCTTGGTTGACGATCATTCAAATCAATGTTTAAATGATCCTAGGGTTGATTCAACTTCTAATCATGTCATTAAATAAAAGGATGAGGATAGTCAAGATGTGTCCAATGATCATTATGTTATTGAGAGTCAAATTAAGTGTAAACCTATTGAAGAACAATCACATGGTTATAGTTTGGTTATGAGTCAACATAACCAGGAGTTCTCTTTGTTTAACCTTTCAAGTTCCTTAATCAATCACAATGAGCTCTCAAAGGATGATTTTGACAATATCCCTCATTCAATCCTAGATCATGACAAATCAATCCTTTGCTTGGATAATCCTTATTTCCATAGAGAAAATTTTGATTTTTCTCCAAACCTTCAAATCATTTCTGGAATCAAGAGAGCCACTGATTTAAAAGTTTTTTCTTCCCATCAAATTCAAATATCAATTAGTCCAAGTTATATGGGAGAAAAGATCTATTTTCAATATTTTCAAACCACCCTCCCATCCCATCTTTTTAAGTCCTCTTGTATGGTTTCATGTTCCAATCAAGTATTAACTTGCGAAATTTTTGGAAAAGATTCTCAAGAGTGCCAAGTGGTCAAGGGTAAAACCTTTCATCTCCTTTTTCAGTCATTCTTGGTGCGCAATGCTTTCAATTTTGCTAACTACTTTGATTGGGTGATTGAAAAGCTCTATAAAGATCAATTCCATATTTTCTCGATATTTAAACAACAATTGGGGTTAATGTCAATTTCTGGTTTTTTAATCTCTGACTTATCCTTAGTTTGTTTCACCATTG
Source organism: Pseudotsuga menziesii (assembly GCA_001517045.1). NCBI lineage: Eukaryota > Viridiplantae > Streptophyta > Pinopsida > Pinales > Pinaceae > Pseudotsuga > Pseudotsuga menziesii. The sequence continues at coordinate 62,443 of LPNX010087152.1, forward strand.
ATCATAATGTGAATATGATTGAGTGTGCTAATCAGAGTGATGACAGAAACAATGATAGCCGAGGAGGCTTGAACAATGTGTCATATTCTTTTCTTTCATCAAATTTAAACTTGCATAATTTTAATTATCCTATCGGTATTTGGATGGAAGAAGTGTGCAGTAGTCAATCTCATCCCTGACATGATTTCATTTCGCATTACCCTTGTTTTTCTTTGATCTTCAAACAACAAGATATAATGGATTCAATTTTCATTCACATTTATTGCAAGCCATCTTTCACCTGTTGTATCATTAACTGTAAAGAAAGAAAATTGATCCGTTCAACGAATGGTTACATTGGATCTATGATTTTACATAGCACTTGTCTGATAAGTTAGAGTAGGGTAGGTAGGTAGTTAAATAAGCTCCTTTGAGAAGTAGAATTGAGTTTTCAGTGTTGCATGGTCCTGAGTCTTTGAGTTTTTCTTTTCAGTCAGAGTCTTCTAGGCCATTAAGTTTGGCCCCTCTTTAGATTGAGTCTTCGAAAACCGCTTGATAGTTCTTAGATATATGTTTTTCAGTATTTACTTTTTGCATTTACATTCTAGCATTTACTTTCCAGTGTAATATTTTATGCATTTATTTTATGCCACATGTACTGCCGCAGGTAGTGTTGTTTCCATGATGCGCATTACTAGGTTTTTAATGAAGATGGAGCAATTGATTAGTTGCATAGTTCGTTGATGGATGGGTTTTGCTGCATACCAGAGATGTCTGAGGTTCTCATGCGCTCTCTCCCTTACAACAACTATCCTAGTTGGAGCCAGATGTTGTCACATATATAGTAGCTGTGATACTTTTGTCCCTGAGCAGTACTGGACAGTTCTTTGAGCCAACCCTTTACTACGAGATCAATAGAGGATGAGCCATTAGTTGATGATCTCCCAATTTCAACAGATCCAGAGCATCCAAACTGACTAGTTCTATGCCATGACTGAACCTCATGACCCTATATTCGATGACTAAGTTGGCCATTTTTCTTTCATGACCCAGATCAAAGATTGTTATAGTGCCTATTTGTAGCGGCAACAATTTTTCCAGTGATCTTCAAATTGTTTTCAGATCCAGTGCAGGTATATGACCCAGGTAATATTATGGTTTGTGCATATGGATTTTTATGTTGTTATGTTACCTATTTTAGCAGTGAAACTCGGTTGATTTTGATTATATGTTGGCAATACTTTATCTTGGTTTAATTGGAATCTAAAGTATAAATGTTTTAGTGGTCTTGATCGAGAGATTCTTTTGCATACTCATTGGCCTTGCTATACTCCTAGTATGGATTTAGTCTTTTCCCTTCAAAGACATTACTTGCTAGTCTTGGCATCATTTCCACTGTCTCCATCCATCCATTGCCTTCCCATGTTCATTGACCATCCTTGACTTGTAACTTGACTAGTGACATCTGAGATTTCCCCCACCTTCAACTCTATGTTGGATTAGGTCTCCATGTATAAACAATGTCTCGGTGTTGGTTTATGTGATGTTTATCACAAGGAATTTCTACCTCTAGGTCTTGAACACAAGTAGTCCTACCAAAGAAAGTGTCTTTAGACACTAAAGCATGAGAGCTTAAAGTTATTCTAAATGGATGCCATGTTAGCAAAATAAAAGTGTCTCTAGACACTACCGGAAATAAAAAATAAAACTAGCCACTTTCCAAGAGATTGGCACTCATCCATTGTATGGTGTAAGGATCATTTATCCCCACAGGGTATCAAGGTGAGGTAAGCCCATCAAGGTTGAGCCTTAGTCATTTTCTGGAAGCCCATAAGGCTTTCCAGGGAACCTGCTCTTGGAGGCTAGCAAGTTATCAATGAAAAATAAAGTTGATGGGTAGAGGATGATCACTCATTCTTTGTATAATGTACGACTCATTCCCCCCCACATGAAAACAAGGAGAGCCTGGCCCAAGAAGGTCATGTCTTTGTCATTATGTGGAAGCCCAGAAGGATTACCAAGGAAACTTCCTTTAGAGGTAAACTAGTGAAATATATACTGAGCAAACAAAATATTAAAAAATGTTGCTTGTGTAGAGTCTAGTGGAGCCTTCTCATCATTCCACCCATTTGTGAGATACCGCCATGCCCTATTGTTTACCTAGTCCAACCAATGTGTTGTGTGGATCCCCTTGTACTTTAGCGTAGATGCTTACAATGTTGAGTCATCAAGTCATCCCTTGGCCTTACCTATTGTTTATGATCCTTTCAACCTTGACTAGCAAAATGGCTAAATATATAAATGAGTATACACTGGAGGTTCTTGTTTTGAAGAAACTAATCATTATGATTTGGATTATTATATATGTATTGTGATTATACTTGCCACCAAAATCTAATCATACTTGAGTGTCACTGCTAGCATAAATAATTGAGCATGCAGGTCCATTTGTACTCTGTAGTATCAAAGTTTAGTACTTCGGTCATCATTTGATTAGTTTTGACTTGGTCCAGTGTTGGCTAGGACATGAGCATGATCCAGGATGAGTTATAGACATATGTTTATGGTTGATGATTATTTATGGTCTACATGTGTCCATTAGACATATTCATACTTCATATGGTGATTTTTTATGATGGATTGTATTATTTTCATGATTATTAGCATTTACAGGCTTTATTATTATTATTATTGTTTTGACATTGATGGGGCCTCTGATGTACCTTTTTTATGGAAATATGGTGTATGAGTACTCATTCCTAGTTGATTTCGATATTTTGAGTCCATTGGTGCATTTGGTTTTCAATTTTAGGCAATTACAGGACAAATATGGGTCTCTTGGCCTTTTTGCAGTAGTTTTACATAGGGAAAATGAAAATAAAACACAATGTAAAAAAAAATAAGTTCTCCTAGGGCGCCAAAAGGAATTTGTGGGTGTAACCAGTCGATTGTACCATACTACCATGTTCCTAGATCCATCCGTGCAGTCATTTGGCTCTAGTTTTTGGTCCCCGGTGATATATGATATTTTTTATGTTCCCAAGGAAACATCTTAATAATAAAAAATGGCTTTTAAGGAAATCGATTTGGGAAATTGAGGAAACAAAATGGGATGGAATTGGTCCGAGGCACAATGTTTGGGTCACATTCATCATCTGACATCAACTTCACTTCACTTGGGGTCGACAAATCCTTTATTTATGCAGTTTGAGGGTGTTTTGATGTATTTTGAGGGAGACCCCTAGTGATTTTTATCACTCCTTTATATTATTTTCTACCACACCTTATTAGTGAGCCGTGGGGCCATTCTAGTGAAGGATAACATAACCTCCTAGCCCCACCATGTGCTACTTTGTGGTCATTAGTCATATTTTATGCGGTGTGCCTCTTATCGGGCATTTCTAGTGATGCACCCCCCTCTATTTGTGAGATGTATCCGACTAATATTAGCCGTATATTGGTATGATTTTATCTTACGATCTTTTCCCTTGATATTTTTGGATCTAGGTATTACGCACTTGAGAGATCTATATATTGAGATGCTCTCTCATTTGTAAAGGGACTTTTGTCTCTCAAACTCTGGGATTAATAAAATATTTTGCAGAAACACTTGGAAGCTTTATCGAATGTATTATATGGAGATTTGAAAATCTGGTTCTCTCTAGAATTCTTGCGGATCTATGAATTTCTAATATTTTTGCAAGTTGCCATCCATCTGGTGAAGGAAGCGTTTGGGTAGGTGTGCTATTGTCACTGAGCTCCATATTGTCCTCTCAAATCATCTTGGATTTAGTGAGTATCTTTATTGTGTCTTACGACCATCTTGATGTTCTTTGACTCATATTTCTTCATCATTTTATCTATCATTTTGTAAATCGATTCTTATAGTAGATCTCTTTTGCAGGAGGAGGGAGCGCTTGGAATCTGAGAGGAGGTAGCTATTTCACTTGGAGAGGCATAGGAAACACTCGTAATTGATCGGAAAGGAAAGATCATCATCATACAAGGTTAGTAGCAAGAATTTCTTGGTATGTCTGCATATATTTTATTTTTCGGGCTTTGATATAATTTTCACAACCAAACCCTCTTTCTTAAAACCCTAGTTTTGTGATCTGATAGATCCGGTGAGTTTTTGATGAAGACCATCAAAACCCACTTGGATATTAGTGAATAAACCCTAGATCTCAAGTTTCACATAAATCAGACTCCATTTATCCCAGGATCTAGCACTAGTTACTCTAGTTGGGGTGCCCTCTTTGGGTGGGTGGTATTTACTTCAGATCTATCAGATGGGTATGCTTGGACCCGCCTCAAATTCATAGATCCAATCCTCAAGAAAACCGATCTAGTCATCTCATGCCTCAATCTACTCTTTTGGGTCCATTTTTTTTCACTCATGCAAAAACCCTAGGTGGGTCCCTTTAGGATTTCCTTCTATTTGGATAGATCTCACTAGATATACTTCCTTAAACTATTTGTGGTACAATCTCAATTAAGTTGGGTCATTTCCTATCTTTACTAAGCCTCCCCAACTTGTCCCTAACCTCTATACCACACTTATTCCATAAATTTAGTTTTATCCACTCATTATCTATCCTCTTTTTCCATTTCCAAACCTTAGGAGTGTTTTGAGTAGGTACGCCAACCCTCTTAGGCTAGTAGGGTCTCCTCCTTGATCATTCTACAGATTGGTCTAAAGCGACAAGAGCCCATCCAGTGTGAAAAATACCCTTTACCCATAGTGGATGAGGCCCTTGCGGTGTCACTGGTTAGCTACCTTACTTATACCGTCTCTGATAGGATATCTCAAGTGGGTAGCTACACTTTATGGGATAACAACACTGAATTCCCAAGTGACAATGGGGGAGACCTGTTCATATCTTAAAAGGACAGATCCACAACTAATCACTAGATCAAGCCAATTAATGTGAATAAATAAGGTGAGAGCTAGAAACCTTAGATCTAAGAGATAAGCCATAAGTTAAGGAATAATCGAGTACATGTGCTTAAGGATTATAGAAATGTTACTCGAATGAAATGGATCAGCGGCTTAAAAGGTTTAAAACAGATCTAGGGTTGGTGTGTTTGTTCCAATGTTCAAACCCGGGACCCTGGGGGGGATTTAATCAAGAAAATGGAAAATTCCCAGGATGAGGTTGATACAGAGAATATAGGATTTCAACACACCTACTTGGATGCAAGATTTGACAGTGAAAAGATCCAATGATATAGATTGTGCCCAGGCACACACTGGGGACAACACTTGACTGAATGAGTCGAGCTCTGTTATGGCATAAGCATAGAAAAATAACAAGTAAAGTAAGAAACACACTATCAACAAAAAGTATGTGCACATACAATATGCAAGAATTCAAACCAATTTCTATCATTACTTCTTCTCCATGAAGGTTGGTTGATTGATACAATAATGTACATGTTTATATAGAATGCTGAGATGCTTTGGTGACTACCCGTTACGTTCAGTTACAAGAAGTTATAACGGTTCAGAAGTTCAACTGTCACAGACGAATGAAGACAGAGACATTATGTCGATGTTTGACAAGTGCCAACAAGGCATGTCAAAATGTTGTATGTTGAGCGCGAAACATTTTGAGGTTTATCGAGGTCGGTTGTGTCAAGGTTCGGACTTGTCAAAGCCGATGCTGATCCTGTTGAAGCAGTCAAAGTACTAGAATTTGTTGAAGTTCGACAACATGCCAACTGTGGGTTGGATCAACCTCCTTCCTTAAGAAACAATGGTATCCATTGTGTATTCTTTCAGGTGAGGAAACTTGTTGGCTACTTCAGTAGCAGAGTACCATTTTCCTTGCATGAGGAGCTATCTAGATTTAGCCAATTGAAACAAGGGAACGGAGTTTGTCCTTGTATTGAATATGCGTCGTCTCACAATGGTGTCACAAAGAACATGTTCCTAAACATCTGGATGGATGTCTTTAGGTTTTGCTGTCTGCAAGTTGTTTTGTTCCAATAGTGGTGCAATGTATGGTCGAAATAGATCTATATTGAAGATTGGATGTAGGACAAGGCATGTAGGAATGTTGAGCTGAAAAGCATTTTCTCCAATCTATTTAAGGATACTGAATGGACCCTATTGTAAAGTTTTCAGCTTTCTGTATGGGCCAGTGAAGCACTCCTTTAGATGTAACCAGACCTAATCCCCAATTTGGAATAAATGAGGAATACAAAGCTTGTCGTGTCGAGCCTTAGCTTTCGCATTAGCTTGTTGCAACATTTACCGTGATTGCTTCTAGATGTTGTAGATTCTATTTTTGAACTTCAATTCTTTCTCAAATTCCCATCCTTTGAAGTTGGTGTCATTCGACTGTGTCGAGGAACCGATCAATTTGATAGGTGCTGAGGGTTGAAATCCATAACAAATTTCAAATGGACTCTTGCTCGTAGAACTATGTTGAGGACAATTGTAACTGTTCTGTATGTATGGAAGGTTGTCATCCCATGTTTGACGATGCTTGTGGTTGTACATGCAAAGCAGTTGTACTACCAAGTGATTTACTACTTCCGTCTGTCCATCTGTCTACAGATGGAAGGATGTTGAAAAAGAAAGTCTCATGTCAAGCTGTTGCTAGAGAGTTTTCCAAAATGTGCTGACAAATATAACATCTCTGTCGGAAATAGTTGTCGTTGGGAGGCCATAATGTTTCCACACATGTTCGAAGAAGACCTGAGCAGTCTGTTGTGTTTTCGTAGTCTTCTTGCATGTTATAAGGATAGCCATCTTGGAAAATTTGTCGACTACTACTAATATCGCATCATATTGATGTTTGGTAGTAGGGTATTCCATCAATTTGTCCATAGAAATATATTCCCATGGTTGACTAGGAACTGGTAGGGGTGTGTACAATCCTTGTCGTCGATTCAACGGTTTAGCAATGGCATATACCGCACACGATCGAATGTACTTATTGACGTCATATTTTAGTGAAGGCTAGTAAAAGTACTTTTCAAGGATAAAAAGTGTTTTTGTGACTCCAAAATGTCTTGCAATCTTGTTGTAGTTCACATCCTAGATAAGCTTCTATCGGTGCTCATCGGTTGGTACACAAAGTTGTCCAAGTTTGTATAGCAAGGTGTCCTTCAGGAAGTAGTTGGTAGTAGACAATGTCGGCCTGAAGCTGTCGATAAATTGTGGAGAATGAATAGTCTACCAAACACAGTTGTGGCCAAGTAGTGGTGTCGTAACCTTGCATACTAATCAATGTAGACAATAGAATAATGGGTGGTCGGCTGAGACAATCGCGTGCGGCATTGCCTTTTCCTTTCCTATACTTAATTACCAACTGAAATTGTTGTAGGTAATTAATCCACTTGAGCTGTCGAGTTCTATGTAGTTTCGACTAGGACATAGTGAACTACAAAGGTTTATGGCTAGTGAGGATAATCATTTCCTTTCCAAGAATGTAGTGTCTCCATTGCTTAAGATCTTGCACAATGGCATACAATTAATTTTCATACATCGAATACCTTCTAACAATGTCATTGAAAGTATCGAAATTAAACGCGACTGGGTGACCTGACTAAGTGATCACTGCACCGAGAGCATAGTCCGATGCGTCCGTCTCAATCTCAAAAGGCTGATGTAAATCAAGTAACACAAGTACTGGTGCAGTATAAAGCTTATTTTTTAGTTCTTCAAAAGTTTGTTGTTGTGTCGATGTCCATTTAAAGACAATTTTTCCATTTGTTTTAGTCAACTGATTCAAAGGCCATGCGATGTGGCTGAAGCCAAGCATGAACCATCGATAGAAAATTTCCAAACCAAGAAAACTTCCCAGTTTGTGAATGTTTTGAGGAATGGGCCAATATTTGAGGATCTGTACTTTTTTTGGGTTGACATGAATGACTGCAGAGTCAATTACTTACCCTAAATATTTGATGTTGGTCATCGCAAATGATCATTTTTCCATGTTCAGATATAGTCGATGTTGCTGGAGAGTGTCGAAGTTGTTTGACATGTTCTTCCCATAATCGACTGGAAATCAGGATACCGTCAAGATAGACAATGACACACTTGCCGATGAAAGATCGTAGAAGGTCGTCCATATATATCATGAAGGTTGCAGGTGCATTGGTTAAGCCGAAAGGAACTACGAACAATTCAAACAATCCTTCCTTGGTCTTGAAATCTGTTTTCTATACATTGGTGGACTTGATCGAAATCTGATGATATCCGAACTTAAGGTCGAGTTTCGTAAAGAAATTAGCACCTTTCAGACTGTCGACGAGTTCATCTATTTGTGGAAGAGGGTATTTGTTCTTCACTAAAATTTTGTTGAGAGCCCGATAGTCGATGCACATGCACCAAGTCTCATCTTTGTTTGGAACTAGGATGAATGGACTTCCACAAGGAGAGGCGCTGGGGTGAATATGACCCTTGTTGATTAAATCCTAGATTTTCCTGTGAATATCTTCGTTCTCGAGAATGGATCTTTTGTAAATAGATGCATTAGGTAATGAAGAACCATGAACAAGTTCAATGAAGTGTTTTGCCTGACAATGCAGAGGTACTCCTTTCTACTCTTGAAATACACTCTGGTATTCCTTAAGAATGTGGTTGATTAGTTGCTGTTGTTGAGAGCTGCGTTGGTCGGTGATTTGACTCGTTGTTGCAGTATTTATGGAATGCCAAGGCTTTATCATAATTAATCATTAGAGGAAATTTGGGGTCTAAAATGGGCCTTATAAGAAAACATGCCAACAATAAATTTTGTGAGTTGGAATTCAAGAACCAATAGAATTTCAATAAAATGAGTCAACCATAATGGTTGAATTGACATATTTGTCATAAAAGAAAACTACATTTTTGTTCGTATTTTCGACATATCTCCCTGTGTTTTTACTTAAATTTCAATCGGGAGAGCTCGTTGGATGCAGAATTTAATTCCGCATCCAAAGAGTACCCACACTGCATACTTTTGACAGGCCTCGCTACCCCAAAAACAAGAAATACTTGAAAAAATGTGATGATGACATCATCATCACGTTTTTTCAGTTATTTCTTGTTGTTGGGGTAGCGAGGTCCATCAAAAAGTATGCAGCGTGGATACTCATTGGATGGGGAATCAAATTCTGCATCAGACAAGCTCTCCCACTCACAATTTGAGTAAAAAAACAGGGATATATGTCAAAAATACGAACAAAAAAAGTAGTTTTTTTCATTCTTCCTCTAAAATTAATAACTATTATTTTATTATTTTCCTTAGGAGGCCTATTTTAGACCTCAAATTTCCTCTAATGGCAAACTTATGGGCATAGTTTATAAGTTTCTTTGTTTGTTTGGAAGCTATCATAGCAACTATTGATGTGGGTTGTCGCTCTAGTATGTCGTACCATTGATTCCAAATTTTGACAATCACCTTTTGAGGCCACGACTGATATGTACCGTGTCGATCCCATAGATAAGGTTTCCCAAACAAGGTGTCGGCTACAGAAAGTGGTGCCACGTCACATAGTACTTCATCTTCAAAAGGATTAATGAAGTGGGTGAGTCTGCATTGACGTGTGATTCTTAGTTCCCGTCCATCCTTCATCCAACCAATATTGTAAGGCTGAGGATGTGAAGTTGTGACAAGACCTAATTTATTCACAAGATATTTAGAAACGAAGTTATTCTGGCTACCATTATCTACAATCAAATGTAATGGATTTTTCTGAACCTATATCTGTGTATGGAATAGGCGCTCTCATTCCTCCTCATTGATGATAGTTGAGGTTGTCGAAGTGGATGAGGTCGAAGCAAAGAGGGTTGATGCATTTGGATCAGATTCTACCAAGGTTTTGTCGGACAAGTTGGAGGTCGACAATTTTTCCAAAAATGTCTTCTGAGCTTTGCATTCTGATGTATTATTCCATGTTGAATTGTGATAATAACACCATTTCTTGGTAGGAGCTTGTTTGCTGCGATCCTTCTTGTATTTCTGAAAGTTCTTCTTATGATAATCAGGCTTTGCCGGAGTCGGCTAAGAAGGGTACTTTGACTTGTCGGAGTTGACCGATGACTTCTTGTCGGATGTTTGACCTGTTGGCTTGTTCAGGAAACATGCTTTTATTTTTTGTTTATCTTCAAGCTTGCTGGCATAATGCAATGCATCAAAAAGAGTACTAGCAGTAAAAAACTCCATCTCTTGCTGAATGTACGAGGATAAACCGCTGAAGTACTTCAAGATAAACAATTTTTCTTCTTCTTGTACGCCACGTCTAGCCATGAGTCAATAGAACTTGTCGTTGTAAATTTGTACAGAATGGTCTTTCCATTGCCTTAGCTGCTTCCACTTCTTATACTGTTGTTCAAGGCACTTAGGTAGGTATAACTCCATTCGGATGTGTTCAACAAATTTTACCCATGTGTCTATGGGGTCGCCTTTTTTTCTATCTATGTCAATAAATTTTCCCACCAGCAGTGTACGAAGGTTGACATCTTCAAGGATGCAATGATGATCTTTTCTGCTTTAGAGAGTTGATTCACAGAGTACTAAGATTTTAGTTGTTGAACCCAATTGTCGATGGATTTCACGTCAATATTGCCTTAGAGATTTAGTATGTCCAGATTCATTTGCACTTTGGAAGGGCTGATTTTATTGTAGTGAAGTCACGTCGAGGATTCCCCAGAGTTCGAAGCGAATCACATGAGAATCTCGCTGAACTGGGTGGACATTTCGGTTCATTAGCGAGCTAGTGATTTTTCTAAGAGTTGTTCTATCTCGTCAGTTTCCTATCTATTGTCTACTTCTTCGGCCATATTTTCTAAATTCGAAAGAAGTGTCTGCTTGTGTTGCTGATTTTACGAGCGTGTTTGAATAGACATAAGTTAAATAACTTCGATGGAAGTGCTGATGTAACTTAAGCTCTGATACCAATGATCTAGATTGTGCCTAGGTGCATGCTGGGGAAAACAATCAACTAAATGAGTCGAGATTTGCTATGGTGTAAGCATAGAAAAAGAACAAGTAAAGTAGGAAACACACTATCGACAGAAAGTATGCGCACATACAAAATGTAAAAATTCGAACCAATATCTATTATTACTTCTTCTCCATGAAGGTTGGTTGATTTTTACAATAATGTACATGTTTATATAGAATGATGAGATGCTTGTGTGATTACCCATTACGTTCAGTTACAAGAATTTATAACGGTTCGAAAGCTCAAGCATTGTAGACAATTGAAAGACATAGACATTGTGTCGATGTTTGACAGGTGCCGACAAGGAATGTCAAAACGCTGTATGTCGAACGCGAAACATGTTGAGGTTTGTCAAGGTCGGTTGTGTCGAGGTTCAGACTTATCGAAGCTGATGCTGAACCTGTCGAAGCAGTCGAAGTAGTTGAAGTACTATACTTTTTCAAAGTTCAACAACATGCCAATTTCTGGTTGGATCATCCAGACAAAACCGGAACAAGAAACAGGGAAAAATGACTGACATGGTAGAGAGGGGGTGTTTTCTCCTCTAGTGATCAGTTCCTGGAGATGAGCAGATGCAGTCCAATGCTGATGTCTAGGAGGGAGAGAGGGTTTTCTAGTATTCCAAATTAAATCTAAATCTCCAAATTTGCAGATTCCCAGTGCAAATTGGTTCGGTGAATATTCTTACTTCTAAAGGAGGGTTTTTTCCCAGTTAAAGCAATGATGGGAAATGCATGCATAAATTAAAATTAGAGGGAGAATTTACCTGTGAGATATATCTGGATCTTGTAGATGACCTCAGAAGTGATGAAGAACACTCATTTCTTCATCAAATGAGCATATCCGAAGAATATCTTGTTGTTGTTGAGCCTCAGCCAGTGACCCTAGCGCCCCCTTCAACCTGCCAAGCCAGAGAAAATAAAATGGTAAGATATATGAATGAGATCTGCATAATAAGGAAAGGACAAAACTAAAAAATCATAGAGAAAGAGATAATCCTTGAACCAGACACCCAAGAGCCGGGGTAGTGGTGGATTTTACCCACATATGCACCCTATTCCCTAGCGCGCCTCCTTCCATACAGATGAAATGGTTAAAGGAAAAATATCCAAGATCTATCTCAAATAAAACTTAGTACAGAAGAGAAACAATTCCAATCATCAAATAATCAACTCATTTACAAATAATTTAGAAAGTAATCCCAGACAAATCTCTTTATTCCAATTTCAATACCAGAGCTCATGAAATACAATGGGGGGAGGTCACCTCTCTTAAATAGTTTAAGAGAGACGTAAAACCTAACTCACTTTTGCATCCAACAGTTGATATTATAACATCATCAACAGTGGATATCACCAATACATAGATCAATACATGGATCAAGTGATCGAGTCAAAAGAGGGGGCACACTTTGCTCAAGGATGCCTCTCTAGAGTGAAAGTCACATTTTAACATAAGATGTGACATGATAATGCATAAGAGGGGGTCACTAGGGGCTTAATTCACCCTAGGATCCTTTACAACTTCAAATCATATGATTTAACTATACAATACATCATTAGTCAAGTAGAGGGGTGCCCCATGGGGGGATTTACTCACTGGCTGAGCCAAGATAAAATAATATGGACAAATGCTAACTAAAAACTGCTGAGGTACTATCCAGGATGCTGAGACACATCATATACCAAAATTCCAAGCCATTTCCTTGAATTAGGAGGCCAAATCAATTTTTTCAGTGAAATTCCTAGTTCATTTTTGCTAGTACAATCTATGGAAAATGACAAATCACCATAACTCTGTCTAGGATGAGAACCAAGGAAAAATTATTGCTGTGGATGATACAAAGCCAAATAATAATGGTATAAGTGACTACTCATAACCCTTTTCTCTAGGAGGACCCGACATATTACCATTTGTAATAAAATTTGATCATTTGGCCCATAATAAAGTGATAATAATCACTGATCAAGATATTTGGGGCCAAACTCTCAAAATTGAAACCGTAGATTTAATATTGGGCATGTATGGCACAAATATAGATCGTGTTGTTTTTCGAGTCACTGCCTTGGGAACCATGCTTGACTTGGTCAAACTGGGTTGACAAGGTCAAAGTACCCAAACTGAAAGTGAGATACTGTATCCATATGATCTTGTAAGCATCAAGGGTAATAAATGCTCCAATGGTGTATGTCAAAACCAATCTTAAGTCAAGTTATTCATAATCGTGGTGACAATAATAATAACAAGATATACCTGTGCATCTGAAAGATCTTGGAACCTTTTGGAAATCTGCTTGTTCATGCCATACTTACAAAAGGTAAACAATGTGCTACTGCTCGGTAATGATGGGAAACAAAGGATAAGGTAAAGGGTAATGAATTTTGACTAACTTTGACTTTGTGATATTGTCGAATGAAAACCAATACACTCAACCAAAGTGACATATACACGACATATAATAGTAGGGGATGGAGGTGTCTCACAAATGGATAAAGTACTTGGGCTTGTTTCCTTAAGACTCTAGCAAGATTTTCTTTGCACTAATTTTCAATATAGGCCAAACTTCAAAGGCAGGTTCCCTGGAAGCCTTTTGGGCTCCAATACTGACAAAGACACAACCTTTACATGCTAGTTTCACCCGGTTTGAGGCCTGGAAATTCGCAGGAAACAACAGCAAGGGATTCTCCCCAGTCAACGTTCCCAACTAGCCCGTGACTGTTTGGTGTAGGGAATCCATCCAGTTTGCAGTCCGGCTACCGTAGGTTAAGTAACAAAAATAAAAGGTTTTTACCGGTTGTGGCCCGGTCCACCATGTATATTTTTGTGTTTTAGTTTTAAGTATGACATGCAAGTGCCTATCTAAAATGCAAATTGATTGAGAATGCAAGGAGTGGTCACAATGTGATGTGCAGGTTCTTACCTCTCGTCTTAGACTCTCTTGCATCTAAATCACACACAGCAAGAAATTAAAACTAACTACCTAACCTATCCCTAGGGAGAAAGATTATCATTTATTAATGAGTAATGTATTTTGTGCATGCATTATGAAAAATCACAGATAGCTGATACTTCTTTCAAAACACATGAACATTTAAAGATATTTGAACAACCAGATAGCCAATTGTTTATGAACAACATTCATTACTCATAGTGGAAATTTTCATAAAATAAATCAGAGATCATTCATACAAGAACATAGGTTCAAAGAGTTAGAACGATCTCATAGTTAATGGACACAAAGCTGAAAACGAAATAGTTCATCTTCAACAAATCCATAGCATAACATTTGAACATTCCACCAAGATTTCTCCAACAGGAAAACTATAATTATCTATTGCAAAAGGAAATAGTTCTTTTTACAATATGTCTTCACCAATCTAACTGGGAAAAAGTCCCTCTCTCATCCAAATCCTCCATATTTATACAAAAAGAGTAAAACTGTTGGGCTGCCCACGAATGACTCTTGGGCTTCCCCAAAGCTTCACCTCCCATGCTTTGCTTTCATTAAGTGCTTATAGAATTTACAATATATTACAATAAAAAATAAAAGGCTCATGAGGAGGGTCCCGCTTGACTATTCAAAAACTTCTTCCACGCTGAAGCCTCTGAGGCAATGCCTTCGAACTTAGAAGGTTCTAGGAAACGAATATTTATTTCAAATTTAGTAGCCTGATTTCTTATTACTTCTATTCTGGTTGAGCTCAGGCGAAGTTGGTCTTCTAACAACTGCACACCAACCGCGGCATGAGCTACTTCATTCCTCAGGGTCTGCTCATCAATGGATTTGATGTGCTCGATCCTTTGTCCATCCTCCTGATATCTTCTTTGCAACATCTCCAAAAACAGGCTGTGCTCTGGAAAGGTATCCATTCTCTGCTTAGCTTCAACCTGGCAACGATTATACGTAATCAAAAGTATCATGAAGAATTCTGCACACGCCCCCTTTATCTTTTTGACAGCCTTCTTGAATTATTTGGCTGTGTTTATGGAAAACTCCAGTAAATCGTAGTCTTGCCTCAGGGCTTGTTGATCTTTTGATGGTAGATCTACAGGGGTTTCTTCATTCGCTTCTACTCTCGCCATTCTTCCTGTCAGGACTTCTAAGATATCCTACGATCTGTTAACAAAATATGAAGAGGTTTCCAAAATCTCTTCCAGCCGATTGTCCACCTGCAAGACCTTGCACCTTTCTTCCTCTATGGCCACTTGCAGCTGGTGCATCTTGCTCCTCTGTGCTAGAACGTGCTCCTTGAAAGGCTGAAGGCTGACCTGCTGTTCCTTGGCCTCTTCTAGAGCTGCTGTTAACGAGGTAATCTGTTCATAAGCTCTACATTCTGCCCTTGAGATTGCCTTTCAGATTCCTCCAAGGTAGCTTTCTGTATCTCCAACTCCCCTATCCTACCTAGCAGTTGCTCCTTTTCTGTCCTCAACCCTTGACATTCCTGCTGCAATTTCTCCATACTTTCTTGGAAAGCCTCCAGATATCTCTTCTCGACTTGGAGGAACTATAGCTCAGCTTTTGAAGACTTTATTTCATGTTGTATGTCTTCAAACTTTCTCTTCAATCTATTATTTTCCTCTCTCTCTCTTCTCAGGGTATCTTTTAGTTGGGCAGTAGACTTCTTTGACTGCTGAAGATCAGTCATTATTCGATCTACATTGTCCTCAGAGGCATGGATCGATGCAGCCCCAACTATGATGGTGAATCTGGGGTCCTTGTCTGTCCCATATACTATGGTTATATCATTTATCATTTTACCTGACTGCCCCCTAGTCTCAACCTTTCTCTCGGTCCTCTTCACTATTCTTTTCCTTTCTCTATCATAAAAAATAGTGTTGAAATGCGGTACCTCCTCCCCTTTATTCTGCTCAAAAGGGATTAGCCTAAGGGTAGGGACCACAGCCTGTCCTGTTGTGCCGCCAGCAGCTGCCTTAGGATCTTGAATATCAGGATTACCCAAGTCCTGAGCCTGACTGTCTACAAGATCGGAAGCTGATTGCTCTGTCACTGCCTTTGTCAGTTTTAGCCTTTCTGCTTCCTGCTTCTTTAGTTCCTCATCCATCTTTATTTTCTTTTCCTCCTCTTCACTCCAGGCAGCTTCTTCTACCTTTCTAGCTACTTCTTGTTCAACTCTCCTCTTTTCTTCCTCCTCACCTTTGAGCCAGCTTTCGGCTTCTTGTGCTAGCCTCCTAGCATTTTCATCCCCTTTTCTAGCTTCTTGCTCCTCTGCCTTTTCTTGCTCATCCTGTCCTTTCCCGCCTTTGGTGGTGATTTTCTTCTTAAACCTTCTTCTTAAGGCCGTTATATTTTGTGCACTGCGGAAAATGGATTCCTCTCTGGCCCAATGGCTCGTGTATTCAAAATGTACATTCGCCTCCCTGCAGTGCTTTGCCACTTTATTTTGGGAATCATTCCTGTGGAAATTCATTTCCCCAAAATGGAATTTCCCCAATTCTTCCACAAATTCATCATCTTTCTTCACCCTTGTAAACTTGTAGCTTCCCAACCTGAATGGTGAAGGAGGGTAAGCTGCTTTCTTCTGTTCAAATGAAAAACTCCCTATCCCATCTAAGAAGACTTGTCTAACTATCTCTTTGTGCACTACATAGTCAGTGGCATATTTTGGCAGTAGTGAAGGTGCTCTGGAGCATCCATACATCCTGAAATACAATCCATCCTCTATTAAGTAGTAGTCTGCATATTCTTCAATCACCTGCAATGCTTCTTCCGACATGTAGTTGCACTCTTTCAAGAAGATCAATGTATACAATGGCATAATGAAGTGCTCACACACTTCTCTATAGTGACTGTGGTACTTGTGTGCCCACAGTGGTTTGTAAGCTAAGTAGACTGGTGTTCTCTCTCGATCCCAGATACACCTCAGGTTTGGGAAGGGTTGATTGCATAGTATGTAATCAATCATTATAGAGCTCATGTAGAACTCTGATTTCCTTTGGGACACCCCTCCTACTGCTGAAGCAATGCAGACTGAGAGGCTGTTAGATACAATGTTCGTCCAGTTGAACACTATTCCCTGGGTTTCCACATAGAAGACGATAGGCACCCACTCCAACTTAAAGCTTTTACCGTGGGCTCTTCTAAAAATCCTGTTGAGCATCAGGGAAATGGACCTGTAAGGGGTTCTTAGAGTGGCAGTATCATATTCCCCGGTCGGCCTAGTTCTAAAGTTCTTGCTAGACACCAGCATTCTCTTCAGTGTCTCAACTAGGTCCATCTTAATTGCCTTCAGCCAGTCTTCATTCAAGCACACTTGTGCTTCTGGTAAGTGGTAGGCCAATGATACATACCCAGGGCTATAAGTAGCATAACCCTGTTTATCAACATTTGCCAAAATCATGGTGGTTACATCTGCCCTGGGCAGAATCCACCCAATCACCTCTGAGCATGGAAAAAGCTTAGGTCTGGTAGCAACTTTCATCAATGCAGATCTCTCTATATTGGCATATATGGTTTCTTCTTCAAAACCCGTGTCAGGTACTTCTCGGCATGTTCTTAATCTATAAAATTCCCCCCATTTATATTTGGGTTCTATACCAATTATACATTTGGTGTCCTCGTAGGTGTACTCAACTCTGGTAACAATTTCGACTTCGGGTTCCTCCTCTACTACGGGAGCCTTCTTCTTCTGTATTTTAGACATCTTGGATTCTGAGGAATTTCCCTGTCATACACAGAATATTGCTCTTAGGTTTCCTTGATAACATTCAAAAATGGAGACAAAATGTATGAGCATTTTACCTCGTCTAGGCTAAAAACGATTGCTGCTATGAAAGTAAAACAAACAATACTCAAACCAAAAGTTCCTGCATAAAATTAATCTACCCAAAAGGCTAAAACCAACTCATGATCATTATTTGCAGAATCAACTCAAAATATTATGGCTTTTCCTAAAACGAAGAATATCCCTTTCCTCTCGCTGAGTAGAAAACAGTCTCAAACACCCCCTCTCGGCGCTATGAACTAAATATTTTCAAGGAAAATATGAGGCCTAATCCCAAGAGAAGGATACTGTACTATGATATTGCGCTTAACTCATTGTACGCTCAAAGAAAACATAAGAGGAAACTGCTACTCGCATCAAAATCCACATAGATTGCATTCTGAATCCCTACATTGGTCTGGGGTTCATACTCGAGTTTGAACAGTCTCATCCTAAGAGGGGAGTAACTTCAACATCATGACCCTGGTTCATAAAACGAGGGCGACCAAACTGTGGAACCAAAACCTCGGCATCTCGGAAGAAAACCATGAAAATGCCCTCCCCGGAGGGCCAAACATAGACTGGGGGAAACTGGTGTGGACAACGTAACGGCCATCTGCACTGGTTTCCCTAGCAGTCGAGTGTGGGTTGCAAACCCATAACGTCCGTGGAATAAATCATCACACAAAACCACAAATACCCCCCACCGGGCCACCAGACGATCTACATAGAATATATATACATGCCGAGATGGAAAACCTAGATAACCACTAACCGCAGAGGCAACGAACTGACCAAGGACAACAAAAAAAGTTTGACCAATCGAACAGAATAGTAAAATGGGCATAAGGTCCTACCTATCACTGTGCTGTGCGACTGGTGGAGAAAAACCCATAAACCTCCATGGTGGAGCCACCTAGGAGCGAAGGTACCGATAGCGAATGTGTTGGTCTGCTCGAGCGATAATGACAGCACAAGGAAATTGCCAAAATAACAATAAAAAACAATAAACCCCAACCCCACTATATATGCCGCGGTCAACATGCAATCGGCGGGAAAAAATAAAATCAATCGAGAGGCCAACGACTATGGGATCGACGATCCTGTCAACATCGCCTCCGCAACGGCAGATGATGAAACAACCAGGAAACCCGCAATGGCATCGACAGAGAAACAAACAAAAAATCGCATCGGAGCTCGCGAGACTAAGGATTCGGATCACTAGATGGTTGGAGAGCCGTAACTGCGAAATCATAAAAGGAACCAAGTTCCGTAGACCAGCAAAAATTGGAGTAAAAACAAACATGACTTCGGCCAAAAAATAACGGTCACGTGGAAAACAAAATCAAACTACAGCGGAAATATAGTGCTTTCCAAAGCCGCAACGGCGAAAGCTGAAATCCAAAGGATTTGCGAATAAAAAACGGCGGGGATCGGAAGAGGATAAAACAACCCTTCGAAAAGCTTTGCAATACCTCCTCTGCAATGGTGAAAGACGTAGAGACGAATATTCCGACCGGATCTTAAAATGGCTGCCGACAAAGAAAAACGCATCGGAGACCAATAACACATGAATCGGACGTGATGTCCTGTTCTTTTTCGAAACGGCGGGCATGCAGATAACTAGACTCCCGACTCAAAAGTCTAAACACTTCCGATAGCAAAGCAAAATCAATTCAAACAGTAAAACATGGCTGGCATAAAAGTAAATCTTTGTGCAAACATCAAACAAAACAAAGAGCTGAGCAAAAGAAATAAAAGGAGGGTCCCAGTTTTTTTTTGAATTTTGGGAAATTGTTGTAGCTGCAACAATTGACGACTACCTGGTGAACCCCAGATTTCTGAATTAACTTCTTCCCAGTAAAAGACTGTTTAATCATTTAACTCATAAGTTGAATTCTTCTAGATCCTTGTAGTCCTAAGATGGAAAACACATGCATTTAAATAATTGATGACAGTCCATTCTTTAGAAATGGGAACACCAAAATATTCAAAGTCTGGATAACTCTTTTGAGGCTTAGTAGGTGAGTTTTATTTTACCTCTGTCTTTGGGTAGTTTCTAGCTTGGACACCACAGGATCCTAACATATGGTAAACATAACTATTCATTTGTTCTTCATTCCCATGCCAATTGCACTTTTGTGCATTTTGAACTTTTGTTCTTTTGAATCCTCCATCTGCCTTTCTTTCTGAATTTTATCCAGGCTCTTCTATCCATAGTGTCATTTTGTGTGAGAGAAGAATTTACTTTTCAGCTCACGGACGGAGAAGAACTTTTGGTAGATTGATATTCATGTTTCTGATACTTTGCTTTGATATGTATTTCTTCTTTTAGGAGTTTTTACTCTTAACAACCTTTAGGCTTTTGAAATCATGGAATGGGATCATTTATATATAATAAACTGTTTACCTTGCTTCCTTTCTGTGGGTCTTTTGCTATCACTCCCTAGGACATCTTAGATGTGAAATGGATGGAGCCTCGAAATAGTATTCCAGACCTCTTAATTTTGAGTTATTTTCAGGGGTTAAGCAAGACTTCAATGAGTGCATAGCCATTTAGGAAAACTACTTACTAGAAGAAATTCTATCATTTCAAAATAAAAACGCACAGTCTTATCCCAAATATTTCAGTTAATCGAGACCCTTGATGCTTTCCATGCAACCAAAAGTTTGCCTCTTTTATTCAAAAGCAAACCAAAATAACCAGAAACAAAAAGCAGTAAATCAAAGTAAAACTGCATCAAATTATTTATGTACAAGGTCATCAAACCAAAAATCAAAATAAAATTCGAGAACCAACCACTACCTGATCAGTTCTATGCCCACCCCTAAAGATCTATCAACCTATGAGTCAAGGGGCTAGGCTTGATCGCAGAAATGAGATACCTAACCGTGATCTAATTCTGCTATGTTTGAAACTGAAACTATGTGTACCGATTTACAATCACTCCCATCAGCCTATGAAAATTGAAGGAGATTAGGCTGAGTGTCAGTCGTATTGCTGGCTTCTTCTGATGCATGATATCTTAGTTCAAGCTCCGTTAGGTAATTCCCCAAAACAGAGTTAGCAGATTCATTTCCTTCTTCCAACTTAGTGATAGTGTGTTTCATGTAAGGTTCCCTTAAAATTTTGATCCGATTTGGGGCCCCCTTATAAGGCAACCATAAATGTGACCAATTTGAAGCAAAATACCCCTTTAACCTTGCAGACTAGTCTCGGTTCAGAATAAGTCCATATCGATCCGGTATGTCTCCCAACACAATATCAATAAACTGACATATCTTGTTATTTGCAGATAAACGAATGAGAACATTCTCCATTTCCCCCACTACTTTGACACTGGTTCTGTCTAATTGAGTAACTTCCCAAACAGTAGGTTTTGGCTGCCCATTAATTTTTTTGCAAACTACGAGTGGCATAGCATTCACGGATGATCCAGAATCTACCAGACAATTATGCACCTTATGGTTCAAAATTTCCAGAGTCAAAAGGAAAGGTGGGGTTCTAACTTTCCCTTCCCTAATTGATTCGACATCTTCCTCCACAGGTTGGTTTTCGGTGGGTATCTCTTCCTCTGGCTCTTCAGGCTTTTCAGTATTTTCTTTGTTAACACCTACTTGTTCTTCCAGAGGCTTAGTGGGCTTGTTGATTTGCTTCGGATCTTGGCTGATAATGGTAACTTTGGGTACTTTGTCCTCAACATTGTTCTTTGGATGTTTCCTGACATTCTCTTGCAAGTTCTTAATTTTTGAGATTATTGAATTGTCTTTATTTACCAAATTCATGTCTTTTATTGTCATTGGTATATTCTCAGGTTTAAGAGTACTTTTTTCTATATCAAACAGCGAGACACAATCCCATAAAAACAGGGTATCATTTTCTTGTTTTTCTATGGTCTTATTAACGTTTTCCTCTTCATCACTGTCCTCAGTCAATTTAGAATCCAAAAGTTGATTCATTACCAATGTCATTGAATTTAACCATTGAGGACAATTCTTTTCAGAATGAGGTTGTTGGTGAAAAGTGCAGAAATTATCCATCCCTACTTCTGTCAGATTCATTGATGCTGAACCGTGCGGAGGGGTCTTGAATTGGTTGTTATCTTCCCTTTTTTGTAGTAAGGCTTATAAGTTTTCTGAGCTTCTTTTTCTTTCTCCAAATCTATTATTTAGTTGGAAAGCTTTTGCATCATCTTTAACATCCCCTCAAAATCATGTGATTGCTCCTTGTTAGGTTTAGACAGCAATAAGGCTCTTTTCCCAGAAGTTTTTTCTCTAGATTGTTCGGGATAATCTTCTATACTTTCCTTTCCAGCCTCTACTCTTTCTGCTTCTACATAAGTCTCTGCTAACGTAGGCTTAACCTGAGCTTTTACGAACATATCCAAGTCCGGACCTAAAGCTGAGGTATAATACTCAATCATAACTTTATCAGAAGGCTTATCAGTTGTAGAGAAGTTCTTGAGGTAAGCATAAAATATTTGAGTGAAATTGTGTACCTTTTCTTTCCTTTCTTTTTTTAAAGCGCCTAAACCTTTCATTAGTGCTGCATGCGTCTTTGGGCTGCATACTTACTTCTGAAAATCCTTTCAAAGGTATCCCAATCTGGGATAGAGTTTGCAGGCAAACAAAAGTACCATGATGCTGCTGCTCCTTTAAGGGTGTGTGGAAAAAGTCTACAAACAACATCCTCATGTTCCCCAGCCCTTAATCCTTCTATTGCCAAATAGAAACTTTGCAAATGATCATCTACTACTACCTTCTCATTTGGATCAAACTTAGGCAGTAACTTCTCAAAAGCTTGAGGTAAGTCATGCAATGGAGGTGTTAGGTTCAAGGGTGATCTGGCTTTCCAAGCCAATGGTGGATTTGGTGGGTTAGGTGGCTGATTTGCATTTACACCTGCCATGAGTCTGGGTGGAGAGTGAGGGGGTGAAGGAATAGGAGTATGAAAAGGTGAACAGTAAGGTGTATTTGGGCCCACTTGATTCAAAGGCTGAACAACCTCTTGTAATGCTACTTCTACTAACTCTTCCCAATCTCCAACCAACACTGAATCTTCCAAGATGGGACGGTCTTTCTTGTATTCTCTTTGGGCTAAATCAGGGATAATGGGTAATCCTCCAATACTCTTTACATAAGCCCGTGTGTGTCTTCTCAGATCATTTACCACTTGGTTGTCCACAGCAAACAAATGTTCTCTATTCTCTTTAGTATTTGGATCAGGAAAGATGCTTTCAAAACTATCACTGGTGGAGTTATTTCGAGGAAATGGATTTCCCTGGACATACATGCACTGGTGGCCCTCCTTCTAGCACCATAAACTGTTGAGGCCTGGAAATTCGCACGCAACAACAGAAAGGGATTCTCCCTAGTCAACGTTCCCAACTAGCCCGTTACTGTTTGGTGTAGGGAATCCATCTGGTTTTGTTGGAGCAGGGTCCTGCAACTACAGGAAAAGCTGCCATTTTGGCGGATAGACAATTTGGAGAAGACGAAGAGATAAGGTGAAGCTACGATGCCGCAAAATGTTTCTAGCTGCAGAGCAGAGCCAGAAACCGTGACTGTTGGAACAGAGAAGTCAAAGAAGACGACAGTACCTGAGCGGCCGAGAAGAGAGAGCTCAACCACTACATTGAAGGCAGCGACGAAGACAGGAGGGCTCAGCTACCCTCATAAAGGAAAAGGAGCAACGAGGCCGAGGTATTGAAGACGAAGGACAGAAGAAGGGAAGCGGTGCATAGTACCCATGGTCAGTGCCGGGAAGCATGGAATACTGCAGAGAGCAGTGGTGTGACGGAAAGAGGCTACCCCAAGTACAGATATGCCGACTGTCACTAGTTACGGTTTGGGTTACTGTTGAGACAGGCCCACAGTGTTGTAATGGCGAGACCTTCGGGACGCCTATAAAGGGATGTAATTTGTATTGTAAAAGGTTGGCATTTTGGGCATTTTAGGCCATCTAGCTAGTCAGATCATCAGGAGTCTGTTAGCTTAGTGTTATTTTGTATTGTAACAATCCGTAGGGATTGACAGAGAGAGAGAGTGAGAGTATATTGTAAGAAGGCAATATAGAGATAGAGAAGAGATCTAAGAGAGAAGGGCTCTAGGCTGAGTGCGGAGTTACCCAGAAGATCTCTAGCTGCGTATGTGGTGCAGTAGAACTGTGTACCTCTCTCAAGTTATAATATAGAAACACAGTTTTGTGGACGTAACTTCCACCCTGGAAGTGAACCACGTAAAATCTGAGCGTTGTGTGATTGATTCATGTGATTGTATTTACTTGTTATATCTGTCATTCTTTACATGAACCTTGCTTATAGTAAATATATGTATGTGTATGTTATTCAGTTCATAGCTTAATAACAGGATAAATGCAAGTTGAAGTCTTTAAGCATTCTGTATAAGAGCCTGTCTGAGTTTCCCTTAAGACAGTTAAGAATCGCAGTATAAGACAACTCTACGTATTGTGTCCGGTAGGTGAACACCAGTAAGATAAGTACGCTAAGCCGCAGCGGTGGGATATCGCAGGGAGGCGATATCGCACCAGTAGAGGAGCTGCGGTGCGCGATACCGTGGGTGAAGGATCTAGCGAAGGAAAGAGTTACGTGTTTCCCCGGACGTGGCGATGCGATAGAGGTTGGAGTCATCACGGGTAAGAGGAAGCTGCGCACCGCGTCACAGAGAGGAAAGAGCGGTCTCGCGAGTTAAGAAGAGCTGCGAGATGCGCATAGGATTCCTTACAGAACCTGGTTGAGACACTTGAGTCCTCGACCAACCCATTAGGATCACATCGGGTGAGACTTCAGGCCGCTCCGCGGTCTGTCGCCGAAAGGGCCAGTGAGCTAGGGGTTTTGTTGGTTCATTATAGTAAACCCGGGTTTGCCCAGATGACCAACAAATGGTTCCGTTGCCGGTTTTGAACAAACTGAGCACAGATGTTTTGTTGGCATCCTACTAGAGACGAACTCAACGAGTGGGTTGTGTCTAACCAGAAAGAGTTTGCTGAACGAGAGAACAAGAGTCCTAGACTGAGTACAGAGGACTGGTTACAAAAACATATCGTTACAGACCTGCATGCGATATTTTTTGCGACCTTTGGAAACGAGCTTTATGACTGGTTATCAAAGTTGACTGATAAGAACATATTCAAGAAGAAAAGAAACATCGTCTGGACACCGGAGCTGATTCAGACCTTGAAGAACCTTGATAATCCCATTACGAAGACAGTAGACTTCTGGCTTACGAGTGTGCTAGAAGGCTTCATCACAGAGTTTGCAGTCAACCAGAGAAAAAGCTTCAGCGAGGTTGAACGGTACTTCTTCAAAGGATATCGCGGTAAGTACCTAAAATCTTTAAACTTGTCCATTAAGATGCTATTATATGAAAAAGGAAGAATGGATCTAGTTTCAGATGAATAAGTAAAGATAGTAATGTCACAAGAGTTTGAAAGTGATTTTGATGACATTGGACGTACACGTAGTGGAAATAAATACAAGGTAGATTTCAGATCTCCCATATTTGAAGACAGTTCAGATAGTACTAGACAACAGAGTCATAGCCATACAGACAGAACAGAAGGGGGTATCCCTTACCACCCTTATACCCCACAGAAACAGATCGGGACTTAGAGCAATCCCGTAGGAACTCCATCTAGTATTTCCCAGACAGTACATACTACCGCTATATCACCTCCACCTACACCGCCGAGTGGTAGTAACACAGCAAATCAACATCCACCACGTAGAAATAGAATGGGGGATGATATGAAGCTACCTATCTTTAAGGGTACAGGGGTAGAGGACCCAGAGCATCATTGGTTTCTATGTGAAGCCGTGTGGACCATTAAAGCAATCAATCATGATAATAGTAAACTTGTACAATTGGTCACCACACTGAGAGAACGAGCCTTAACATGGTATATGAAGTATACCTCAGTGGTTACCTCAATGATACCCAAAACACTTATCCAGGTTAGGACCGCCATGATTAAAGAGTTTAAGAAACCTAAGTCTGAGTCACAGTGCATTACAGAGCTCAAAGACATCAAACAGTTACCTACAGAGTCAATGTGGGGCTTCGATCAGAAATTCAAAGCCCTTATAGACCAATTCAGCTTAGAGTTTGCGCCAGAGCAGCATAAGGAATGGTTTATTGCAGTGTTTCTCCCTCACATCATACTACCATTAATGTAGCAGAAACTCCAGATGTAGGACAACGCGTTGGAGATGGCGATGAAACTAGAGGCTTCACCTCTAGCTGAAACTAGCACAGGTATGACAAATCTGCAAAACCAGTTGGCTAATATCATGATACAAATGCATGAACTTAAGAAAGGGAAAGAGGTTATGCAAGACATATGGTGTGTAAAGTGTAAAGCATAAGGCCATACTAAAGATAACTGTCTAGTATTTGTAGAATATCTAGCAACCGGGGCTCCTAACCCCTTACCACAGACCCATGGGCCGTGGTGTGAAATATGCAAAACAAGAGGACATCTACCTCACCAGTGCCCTCTACTTCAGAAGTACGTGCAGACACCTAATAAATTATACTATGTCTTCTATAAGTCAGTAGGCCATGATGAACACGATTTCTAAGCCTATCATCTCATGGTCAGAGCAAAGCAAGACCTGTACAGAGTCCAATCAGAAACACAGGGTCAAGCAGCAGGCCCACAGCATGATCCGGCTTATGTTGGCCGTGGAGGAGGATTCAGGGGACGAGGAGGATTCAGAGGCTTTGGCCGTGGTCGTAGACCAGTCACTTGTTACAACTGTGGAGTTGTAGGACATTATGCTAGGGACTGTCAGATCCCTACCACTACATGTAACTATTGCAAATCTTACGATCACGCTATAGAAGACTGTCCTACCTTGATAGCTAAGATCAGAGAACCTAAGCCAGCAGTACACCAGAACATCCAGTTTATTGCTGCTGAGCAGCAGGAACCAGAACTAAGAGTCAACATTGTGACTTGCAGTGGTGTTTCCACCAATGAGATATCGCAGGTTACTGAAAAGACCACAGGTCAGGAGTGGGTGCGTAAAGCTCCTAACAAAGCAACACCACTTGACCTATAGAATAACAAACAGACATTTCAGGAAGCTAAGAATTTATTTGATGACCCTATGCAATCAGGATCACAGGTACCACTGTCAAGGGGCGTACCACAGCAAGCACCTTGTGGCGTTAGCCCTGACTAGACATCGTAGGCTACCACATCGGGCGCTTGCGACGAAGACGAGTTAGCAGGAAGTGTACAATCCTTCCTGCGCAGTTGCTTAAAACTCATGAGAAATGAGCAAGCTATTGGAGAACTTCAACGCATCATAGATTAGTGTCAGCCATATTCTTCCGTGAGCAGTGCACAGCGCGCTGTTCATAGTATTAGGGGACATACAAGAACAGGAAGAGAGATGCGACTCACAGCACAGGTTGGAGAATTTGAAATGGATGAGGTCATCCTAGATCTAGGATTAGAGGTAAATGTTCTGACTAAGCAGACATGGAAACATATGGGTAGCCCTAAGTTAGTCAGATCGCCTATCCACCTCAGATTAGCTAATCAACAGTGGGTATCACCCTGGGTCGATTATCACAGGTGCCAGTTGACATTGACGGAGTTCGCAACTCTGCGGACTTCGAAGTTATAGAAATTATGGGCGATAGTAAACCATATCCAGTACTGTTAGGCATTGATTGGGCGATCTGTAACATTGCCGTTATCGACTTAAAGAGAAGACAAATGACCTTGGAGGATGCGCAGATCTGGGTCATTGCACCGTTAGATCCTCTTCAGGGTCCTAGATACATTGAACCTATCCGAGCAGAGGAAGAGGCACGTAACATGGACAATCTCTATCAGATGACTACGAACCAGAACGACTACGTCAATCCAACCGTAGAAGGGAACATTAGTTGGCGATGCGACAGTTCATGTGCATCGGATTTGGATGTTGGTCTAGAGAACTGGTAGAACAGACTTTACAAAGTCTTAGCGCGCAGATGTGCGTACATGACTAAGTCACTGCGATGGATTGGCATAGAGATCAACGAGATTCCATCATTTCATGGTATAACAGACATCCAGGACTTTCTCATGCAGTTTGAACAACAAATCCCTCACGAGTAGAGGATTGTAGCTATGGACCTTGCAGTATGAGCCATGCCTGCACGATGGTGGTATGCACATAAAGAGAATATCGCATCATGGGATGATCTTAAGAGATTGATGGAGATCAGATTCTCTACCGACAGAGAGTATATCCAGCAGAGATACACAGGAGAAAGTGACCCTAGGACACACATTCAGACATGTGAACAGGATTGGTCGGACATTCCCGAGGATGAATGGGTTCACCGATTCATTCACACTTTAGACCCAGTTCCACGGAACTGGTACACAGAGACTGAATTGCGCAAGGGAACGATTACATGGCCACTTCTAAAAGATAGCTTTCTACTCACCTTCGCTTTTGAATATGAGTATCCAAATGTTGATCAGGCCCTAGATGTAATAAAGATTAATATATTTGAGGATTGTACACTATCAGTACAAACTCAACCTGAGTGGGCCATCCAGTTAGAAGATGTGCTTGAGTGCTACAATTTTGCAACAGAACCAGAGGAGGAGGATGAGGACCCTTGCAACATCAACATTCCAGAGTCAGAAGGGACTCGCGATGTTGATGGACCGAAGCTACAGACTACAGAAATCACAGAGCCGCTCAAGATTAAAAAGATGAATATTGGCACAGACACAGAACCAAAGTTTGCCTCTATTGGAGATTATTGGACCGATGAAATAGTTGGACAGATTGCAGACTTGTTACATGACTATCAAGACCTATTTCCCACCAAATTCACAGAGATGAAGGGAATAGTCAGAGACCTGGGAGTAATGAGGATACCATTGAAAGAGGATGCTAGACCAGTCAAGCAGCGTCCATATAGATTAAATCCGCGCTACAAAGAAAAAGTTAAGGATGAGATCGATAAGATGCTAGAAGCAGGCATCATTGAGCCCGTGGAAGAGAGAAAATGGGTTAGTCCCATGGTCATGCAAGAGAAGAAAACCAAAGGAGACATTAGGATCTGTGTCGACTTATGTAAACTCAACGACATATCGCTTCATGATCCATTCCCGACACTTTTCACTGATGAAGTATTAGACAATGTGGGAGGACAGGAGGTCTACTCCTTCACTGATGACTTTTCAGGCTATCACCAGATCAGGATCCACCTAGAAGATCACCATAAGACCACGTTTGCAACAGAATGGGGCTCATTCCAGTATACGGTAATTCCCTTTGGTCTTAAGAATGCACCAGCTATCTTTTCTAGAGTAGTAGTTGCTATATTTAAAGAATACATCCATAAATTCCTAGAATTTTATTTTGATGATTGGACTGTATTTGGATTAATTGATAAGCACATAGGAGATTTAAGACTGATGTTAGAGAAAGGTAGGCAGTACTAGATTTCTCTGAATTAAAAAAAATGTATATTCTGTGCGCCATTTGGTATTTTGTTGGGTCACATTGTTTGCAGATAAGGCTTGATGGTAGATCCCGCAAAGATTGCCATCATTGTAAATATTCCAGCACCCAACTCAGTCAAACAATTGAGAACAGTACTTGGTCATACCGGGTACTACAGAAAATTCATCAAGGGATACGCAAAGATCACAACACTGATGGAAAAACTGTTAAAGAAAGATGTGCAATTACTATGGAATGAAGAATGCCAGCAGAGTCTAAACACACTTAAAGAGAAGATGGTTACAACACCCATCTTAGTATTCCCAGACTGGACCAAGCCGTTTCATGTACATGTGGATGCATCTGGCATCGCACTAGGGGTTTTTTTAATGCAACCAGGAGAAGGAGGTATCGATCATCCTATCGCATACTCCAGTAGAAAGCTGTCGACAACAGAAAAGAACTATGCCATGATGGAAAGAGACGGCTTAGCTATGGTGTACGTGCTACAGAAGTTCAGGCACTACTTGTTGGGTGCCTCGTTCAAGATGTTTACTGACCATTCCGCATTGAAATCTCTGGTCAATAAGCCAATGTTAGGGGGAAGAATCTGCAGATGGTTACTCCTCTTTCAGGAGTATGATTTTGAAATCATTGTCAAACTAGGAAGATTGAATTCTGGACCTGACCATCTGTCGCGAATAGACTCAGGAGAAGAGCCAAGTAATCTAGAGGACAATTTGCCAGATGCGCAATTGTTTTCTATTCAAATCGCAGATGGGTACTATGCTGATATCATTCACTTTCTCACTACAGGAAGGGCACCTAAGGAGTTTACCAAGCATCAAAAGAGGCAGTTGGTTGTTAAAGCAGCAGACTTCACCCTGATCACAGGACGGCTATATAAGTTAGGTCCAGATGAAGTCCTGCACAGATGTGTGATGCCGCATGAAAAAGAGGCTATTATCAGAGAAGCACATTCAGGTACCGCAGGAGGTCATTTCGCTGGAAAGATGACTGCACAGAAAATCCTGACCGCAGGATTATGGTGGCCTACATTACATAAAGACGCTAAGGACTTTTGCAGATGCTGCGATATCTGCCAGAGGGTAGGAAAACCCTCACGGAGAGATGAAATGCCGTTGCGACGGCAGGTTACATTGCGCGCATTTGACAAGTGGGCTATAGACTTTGTGGGTCCTATCAACCCACCAGGAAAATGAACTGGTGCGAGATATATCATCATTGGAATAGAGTACCTCACCAAGTGGGCCGAGGCCAAAGCAGTAAGAAACTGTGATGCTGCTATAGCCGCACAGTTCATTTTTGAAAACATCATCACTAGATTTGGATGCCCAGTAATTTTGATGAGCGATCAAGGCACACACTTCTTGAATCGCACCATTGAGGCCTTGACGGAAGAAT
Organism: Pseudotsuga menziesii; assembly: GCA_001517045.1. Lineage (NCBI taxonomy): Eukaryota > Viridiplantae > Streptophyta > Pinopsida > Pinales > Pinaceae > Pseudotsuga > Pseudotsuga menziesii. The sequence goes on from LPNX010087152.1 coordinate 92,993, forward strand.
TCCAGACACAGCACCATAAGAGCACCCCCTACCACCCACAAGCTAATGGTACGGTGGAGGCCTTTAACAAGATTTTAGAAAATGCTCTTACTAAGATATGAAACAGCCAAAGGAATGATTGGGACCTCAGAGTTAACTCTATATTATGGGCATATAGGACTACATGCAAGAAACTCACAGGACACACACCTTTCAGCTTGGTGTATGGACAGGAGGCTGTTATGCCTATGAAGTATATCCTTCCCAGTTTAAGAATTGCTCAGATCACTGAAATGGCTGATACAGACACGGTGCATGAGAGGCTAGCGCAGCTGCTTGCCTTAGAGGAAGACAGATTCATCGCTGGATTCCATCAGAAAGTGCAGAAGGAATGAGAAAAAGCTTAGCATGACAGGCACATTAAGAGTAAGACTCTTCAGATTGGAGACCTAGTACTCCTCTATGACAGTAAATTTATTAAGTTTCTAGGGAAGTTCAAGACGCATTGGTTGGGGCCATATCAGATACAACAAGTCACAGAGGGAGGATCCGTTCAGCTCAGCAAACTAAATGGGGAGCTTCTTCCCACGATGATCCATGGAAGTAGGCTTAAGCTTTATAGTGACAGCCACTCCACCTCCCAGCCCTAATTCAAAGTCGCGGATGGTGCAGATGTCCAGTGTAGTTGAAAGGAGGCATCTCACCGGAAATTATTCTACACCGGAAGGTATTCTAAGTATAAGGAATCGCATAAGGACGGTTCATTTTGATTAAAAAAAAAAAAAAGACACGTGTAAGTTTGTTTTGAGCAAATTGATGCGATGTGGCATCGCAACAGCACGATGTTTCTCCGTGCCACGTTCCAAGTTTTGTAACAAGACAGAGGGCTAGTCAAGTCACCTTCTGACGGGAAGTTAATGAGGAAATGACCGGTATACCTTACCGTAGATTTGGCACGGCATAATAAATTTTTCCAGATTTGACAAATCTTCGACGAGACTGGCGCCTGCACACACACGTTTCGAGGAAAATTGATCGGATTTCAGCATTTATTAAGGATCGAAATGACAGGTGTGGTCACGTCCAAGCAATTAATACGACCGACGGGTTCAGTCTAGATGACCGTTGCATCAGGGATTACCGCCTTCAGTATAAAAGCATAAATTATTCATTCGGGAGGGTTACTTTTGCAAAGAGCCGAGAGCTATAGAGTGCAGTGTTAAGTTTCCCCTGTCTAGATCTAATTTCAGTTACAGAGTGCTGTGATTTCCAGAGTTTGTAGCCATTGCCAATCCAAAGTATAACACTGAGTGGGTTCTGCTCGAGGAGGAACCTTTAGAAGACAGTCGAAGACGCTTCGAGTATGGTGGCTGTATGACCACTATGGCGATGCCGCCCAGGGTTGTGAAATTAGGAATATCACAGGTAATACAATTTTCAAGGATGAGGAATCAAGATGTCATCAAAATCTCTGCTGAAGAAAAGAAGAAAGCCGAGCCGATCACTGAAGATAAGAAAGCAGAGCAGCGGAATGATGAGAAAAATTCTCTCGCTAGGAAGAAAGTAAAAATGAGAAAAAGAAAGCAACGGGAGAAGGGAGATGACCTATCTCATCAGCTCAGAGCAGAACAAGCGGTTCCAAAGGTCAGGAATGAAAATATGTGGAACCCAAGCAGCGTGAATACCTGGAGCGAGTTGCTGAGAAGAAAAGTGAAAGGGAAAACAAACCAAACAAGCAGAACTTCAAGATGCAGACATAGGCTTGTTCTCGAAAGGGAATTCCTGGTTTGTATACCTTTCGCATAAGAAGGCTCCAGACTGAATGAAATCTTGAGAAGGCTGGAAGATACAGATTTTCCTTGTGATAAAAGTTCTAACTCTGAAAAAGAGGAAAGGATATCTGTGAAAGACTTCTCAATACCTGGAGATCCTTAAAAGGTCTCGCAAGTGACGACAGCGAGAGCATGACTAAGGGCAGGAAAGATAAGAGAGCCCAACGAACTAAGTTACAGAAACTAAAGGAGCGTGTTGCAGCTATGGAGAACGAAGTCGCAGGACTTCGGGATAAGCTTCAGTGCACTTCACAGGAAGCCAAGGAGAAGCTACAGTAAGAGAAGCCTATTGGTAGTGGCTCGGGGACGAGCCACAAGTAAGTGTTAGGGGACTGTTGGAGCAGGGTCCCGCAGCTACAGGAAAAGCTGCCATTTTGGCGGATAGATAGTTTGGAGAAGACGAAGAGATAAGGTGAAGCTACGACGCCATAGCATGTTTCTAGCTGCAGAGCAGAATTAGAAACCATGACTGTTGGAACAGAGAATTCAAAGAAGACGACGGTACCTGAGCGGCCGAGAAGAGAGAGCTCAACCACTGCATTGAAGGCAGCGGCGAAGACAGGAGGGCTTAGCTACCCTCATAAAGGAAAAGGAGCAACAAGGCCGAGGTATTGAAGATGAAGGACAAAAGAAGGGAAGCGGTGCATAGTACCCATGGTTAGTGCCGGGAAGCATGGAAGACTGCAGAGAGCAGTGGTGTGACGAAAAGCGGCTACCCCAAGTACAGATATGCCGACTGTCACTAGTTAGGGTTTGGGTTACTGTTGGGACAAGCCCACAGTGTTGTAATGGGGAGACCTTCGGGCCGCCTATAAAGGGATGTAATTTGTATTGCAAAAGGTTGGCATTTTGGGCATTTTAGGCCATCCAGCTAGTCAGATCATCAGGAGTTTGTTAGCTTACTGTTATTTTGTATTGTAACAATCCGCAGGGATTGACAGAGAGAGAGAGAGAGAGCAGGAGTATATTGTAAGAAGGCAATATAGAGATAGAGAAGAGATCTAAGAGAGAAGGCCTCTAGGCTGAGTGCGGAGTTACCCATAAGATCTCTAGCTGCATATGCGGTGCAACAGAACTGTGTACCTCTCTCAAGTTATAATATAGAAACACAGTTCTGTGGACGTAACTTCCACCCTGGAAGTGAACCACGTAAAATCTGAGCGTTGTGTGATTGATTCATGTGATTGTATTTACTTGTTATATCTGTCATTCTTTACATGAACCTTGCTTACAGTAAATATATGTATGTGTATGTTATTCAGTTCATAGCTTAATAATAGGATAAATGCAAGTTGAAGTCTTTAAGCATTCTGTATAAGAGCCTGTCTGATTTTCCCTTAAGATAGTTAAGAATCGTAGTATAAGACAGCTTTATGTATTGTGTCCGGTAGGTGAACACCAGTAAGATAAGTACGCTGAGCCGCAGCGGTAGGATATCGCAGGGAGGCGATATCGCACCAGCAGAGGAGCTGCGGTGCGCGATACCGTGGGTGAAGGATCTAGTGAAGGAAAGAGTTACATGTTTCTTGGGACGAGGCGATGCGATAGAGATCGGAGTCATCGCGGGTAAGAGGAAGCTGCGCACCGCGTCGCAGAGAGGAAAGAGCGGTCTCGCGAGTTAAGAAGAGCTGCGAGACGCGCATAGGATGCCTTACAGAACCTGGTCGAGACACTTGAGTCCTCAACCAACCTGTTAGGATTATTAATCCTCCCTTGTCCAAATTTGGTCATATGTCTAAATCGGGAGTCATGTCTAAATCGGGAGTCCATCCAGTCTATTTATAGTCATTAGCACCATTGGTTAAACTTAACCTAATTGGGGCACATGTTTCAGTTACCAAAGTGTGGGGAACACTAATTGAGGCTCACTGCCACTTATTGCACTTGATTGCATAAGTTTAGGAGTCTCCTAGATCAATCCCTACAATTTAGGAAGCAACTGGGAGTGCCGAAACCAACCAAGGTCAGTTAACTTTAGTTGATGACTAGTTAAGCCAAGTTAGGAGTCAGTTACATTCAGTTCTAGCTCTCTACATTCAGTTAAATAATGGTTTAATTAATTGCACACATGTGGGACGTTTTTCTCACCTACCACAGTCAGTTACGATTTTTTAAGAATTTAATGTAACAGTTGGTTGTGTTTTAGAACTCCGGTTATGATTTAGACAAGGACAGTTAACTACTGAGTACTTAACTTCAGTTGATGACTAGTCAAGCCAAGTTAGGAGTCAGTTACATTCAGTTAAATAATGGTTTAATTAATTGCACACATGTGGGGTGCTTTTCTCACCTACCACAGTCAGTTAACCATTATTTAATACTAAATGTAACAGTTGGTTGTGTTTTAGAACTCCAATTGTGATTTAGACAAGTCTTGGTTACCTACAGTCAAGTAGAGTCATCAATTCGAACTTCCTCATGTGGATTCGAATTGCTTGTGGCTATTAAAGCCATTTTACATCATTGTAATTATTATCTGGATTACTTTTTTTGATTAATGAAAGCATTCACAGCTGCAAGCCTTTTGCACTGTTTCATTCTTCAATGGCTGAGTAAATTGTGAGATCTTCTTTGTGAGTTGTGTGTTTGTCTACAGATCTATATGCTCAAATTTACACAACCCATTAGGATCACTTCGTGTGAGACTTCAGGCCGCTCCGCGGTCTGTCGTCGAAAGGGCCAGTGAGCTAGGGGTGTTGTTGGTTCATTATAGTAAACTCGGGTCTGCCCAGATGACCAACAGGTTTGTGGTCCGGCTACCGTAGGTTAAGTAACAAAAACAAAGGGTTTTTACCGGTTGCGGCCCGGTCCACCGTGTATATTTTTGTGTTTTAGTTTTAAGTATGACATGTAAGTGCCTATCTAAAATACAGATTGATTGAGAATGCAAGGAGTGGTCACAATGTGATGTGCAGGTTCTTACCTCTCGTCTTGGACTCTCTTGCATATAAATCACACATAGCAAGAAATTAAAACTAACTACCTAACCTATCCCTAGGGAGCAAGATTATCATTTATTAATGAGTAATGTATTTTGTGTATGCATTATGAAAAATCACAGATAGCCGATACTTCTTTCAAAACACATGAACATTTAAAGATATTTGAACAACCAGATAGCCAATTGTTTATGAACAACATTCATTAGTCATAGTGGAAATTTTCATAAAATAAACCAGAGATCATTCATACAAGAACATAGGTTCAAAGAGTTAGAATGATCTCACAGTTAATGGACACAAAGTTGAAAACGAAATAGTTCCTCTTCAACAAATCCATAGCATAAAATTTGAACATTCCACCAAGCTTTCTCCAACAGGAAAACTGTAATTATCTATTGCAAAAGGAAATAGTTCTTTTTACAATATTTCTTCACCAATCTAACTGGGAAAAAGTCCCTCTCTCATCCAGATCCTCCATATTTATACAAAAAGAGTAAAACTGTTGGGCTGCCCACGAATGACTCTTGGGCTTCCCCAATGCTTCACCTCCCATGCTTTTCTTTCATTAAGTGCTTATAGAATTTACAATATATTACAATAAACAAATAAAAGGATCATGAGGAGGGTCCTTCTTGACTATTCAAAAACTTCTTCCACACTGAAGCCTTTGAGGCAATGCTTTCGAACTCAGAAGGTTCTAGGAAACGAATATTTATTTCAAATTTAGCAGTCTGATTTCTTATTACTTCTATTCTGGCTGAGCTCAGGCGAAGTTGGTCTTCTAACAACTGCACACTAACCACGGCATGAGCTACTTCATTCCTCAGGGTTTGCTCATCAATGGATTTTATGTGCTGGATCCTTTGTCCATCCTCCCGATATCTTCTTTGCAACATCTCCAAAAACAGGCTGTGCTCTGGAAATGTATCCATTCTCTGCTCAGCTTCAACCTGGCAACAATTATATGTAATCAAAAGTCTCCTAAAGAATTATGCACAAGCCCCCTTTGTCTTCTTGAAAGCCTTCTTGAATTCTTCGGCTGTGTTTATGGAAAACTCCAGTAGATCGTAGTCTTGCCTCAGGGCTTGTTGATCTTTTGATGGTAGATCTACAGGGGTTTCTTCATTCGCTTCTACTCTATCCATTCTTCCTGTCAGGACTTCTAAGATATCCTGCGATCTATCAACAAAATATGAAGAGGTTTCCAAAATCTCTTCCAGTTGATTGTCCACCTGCAAGACCTTGCACCTTTCTTCCTCTATGGCCACTTGTAGCTGGTGCATCTTGCTCCTCTGTGCTAGAACGTGCTCCTTGAAAGGCTGAAGACTGAACTGCTGTTCCTTGGCCTCTTCTAGAGCCACTGTTAACAAGGTAATATGTTCTTTAAGCTATTTATTCTGCCCCTGAGATTGCCTTTCAGATTCCTCCAAGGTAGCTTTCTGTAGCCCCAACTCCCCTATCCTACCTAGCAGCTGCTCCTTTTCTGTCCTCAACCCTTGACATTCCTACTACAATTTATCCATACTTTCTTGGGTAGCCTCCAAAGATCTCTTCTCGACTTGGAGGAACTAGAGCTCAGCTTTTGAAGACTTTATTTCATGTTGTATGTCTTCAAACTTTCTCTTCAATCTATTATTTTCCTCTCTCTCTCTTCTCAGGGTATCTTTTAGCTGGGTAGTAGACTTCTTTGACTGCTGAAGATCAGTCATTATTCGATCTACATTGTCCTCAGAGGCATGGATCAATGCAGCCCCAACTCTGATGGTGAATCTGGGGTCCTTGTCTGTCCCATATACTATGGTTGTATCATTTATCATTTTACCCGACCGCCCCCCAGTCTTGACCTTTCTCTCGGTCCTCTTCACTATTCTTTTCCTTTCTCTATCATAAAAAATAGTGTTGAAATCCGGTACCTCCTCCCGTTTCTTCTACTCAAAAGGGATTAGCCTAAGGGTAGGGACCGCAGCCCGTCCTATTGTGCTGCCAGTAGCTACCTCAGGATCTTGAATATCAGGATTACCCAAGTCCTGATCTTGACTGTCTAGAGGATCGGAAGTTGATTTCTCTGTCACTGCCTCTGTCAGTTTTAGCCTTTCTTCTTCCTGCTTCTTTAGTTCCTCATCCATCTTTCTTTTCTTTTCCTCCCCTTCACTCCGGGCAGCTTCTTCTACCTTTCTAGCTGCTTCTTGTTCAGCTATCCTCTTTTCTTCCTCCTCACCTTTGAGCTAGCTTTCGACTTCTTGTGCTAGCCTCCTACCATTTTCATCCCCTTTTCTAGCTTCTTCCTCCTCTGCCTTTTCTTGCTCATCCTGTCCTTTCCCGCCTTTGGTGGTGATTTTCTTCTTAAACCTTCTTCTTAAGGCCGTTATAATTTGTGCACTACGGAAAATGGATTCCTCTCTGTCCCAGTGGCTCGTGTATTCAAAATGTACATTCACCTCCCTGCAGTGCTCTACCACTTTATTCTGGGAATCATTCCTATTGAAATTCATTTCCCCAAAATGGAATTTCCCCAATTCTTCCACAAATTCATCAGCTTTATTCACCCTTGTAAACTTGTAGCTTCCCAACCTGAATGGTTAAGGAGGGTAAGCCGTTTTCTTATGTTCGAATAAAAAACTCCCTATCCCATCTAAGAATACCTGTCTAACTGCCTCTTTGTGCACTACATAGTCAGTGGCATATTTTGGCAGTAGTGAAGGTGCTCTGGAGCATCCATACATCCTGAAATACAATCCATCCTCTGTTAAGTAGTAGTCTACATATTCTTCAATTACCTGCAATGCTTCTTCCGACATGCAGTTGCACTCTTTCAATAAGATCAATATATATAATGGCATAATGAAGTGCCTACACACTTCTCTATAGTGACTGTGGTACTTGTGTGCCCATGGTGGTTTGTAAGCTGAGTAGACTAGTGTTCTCTCTCGGTCCCAGATACACCTTAGGTTTGGGAAGGGTTGATTGCATAGTATGCAATCAATCAATACAGAGCTCATGTAGAACTATGATTTCTTCTGGGACACCCCTCCTAATGCTGAAGCAATGCAGGCTGAGAGGCTGTTAGATACAATGTTCGCCCAGTTGAACACTGTTCCCTAGGTTGCCACATAGAAGACGATAGGAACCCACTCCAACTTAAAGCTTTTACCATGGGCTCTTCCGAAAATCCTGTTCAGCATCAGGGCAATGAACCTGTAAGGGGTTCTTAGAGTGGCAGTATCATATTCCTTGGTCGACTTAGTTCTAAAGTTCTTTCCAGGCACCAACATTCTCTTCAGTGTCTCGATTAGGTCCATCTTAATTGCCTTCAGCCAGTCTTCAGTCAAGTACACTTGTGCTTCTGGTAAGTGGTAGGCCAGTGATACATACCCAGGGCTATAAGAAGCATAACCCTGTTTATCAACATTTTCCAAAATCATGGTGGTTACATTTGCCCTGGGAAGAATCCACCCAATCACATTTGAGCATGGAAAAAGCTCAGGTCTGGTAGCAACTTTCATCAATGCAGATTTCTCTATATTGGCATAGATGGTTTCTTCTTCAAAACCTATGTCAGGTACTTCTTAGCGTGTTATTAATCTGTAAACTTCCCCCCATTTATATTTGGGTTCTATACCAACTATACATTTGGTGTCCTCGTAGGTGTACTCAACTCTGGTAACAATTTCGACTTTGGGTTCCTCCTCTACTACGGGAGCCTTCTTCTTCTACCGTTTAGACATCTTGGATTCTGAAGAATTTCCCTGTCATACACAGAATATTGCTTTTAGGTTTTGTTGGGCCATTCCTTGATAACATTAAAAAATGGAGACAAAATGTATGAGCATTTTACTTCGTCTAGGCTAAACATGATTGTCGCTATGAAAGTAAAACAAACAATACTCAAACCAAAAGTTCCTACATAAAATTAATCTGCCCAAAAGGCTAAAACCAGCTCACGATCATTATTTGCAGAATCAACTCAAAATATTATGCCTTTTCCTAAAACGAAGAATATCCCTCTCCTCTCGTTGAGTAGAAAACAATGTCAAACACCCCCTCTCGGCGCTATGAACTAAATATTTCCAAGGAAAATATGAGGCCTAATCCTAAGAGAAGGATACTGTACTATGATAGTGCGCTTAACTCATTGTACGCTCAAAGAAAACATAAGAGGAAACTACTACTCGCATCAAAATCCGCATAGATTGCATTCTGAATCCCTAAATTGGTCTGGGGTTCGTACTTGAGTTTGAACAGTCTCATCCTAAGCGGGGAGTAACTTCAACATCGTGACCCTAGTTCACAAAACGAGGGTGACCAAACTGTGGAACCAAAACCTCATCATCTCGGAAGAAAACCATGAAAACGCCCTCCCCGGATGGCCAAACACAGACTGGGGGAAACTGGTACGGACAACGTAATGGCTGTCTGCACCGGTTTCCCCAGCAGTCGAGTGCAGGTTGCAAACCCATAATGGCCATGGAATAAATCATCACGCAAAACCACAAACACCCCCCACCGGGCCGCCAGACCATCTACCTGGAATATATATACATGTCGAGATGGACAACCTAGATAACCACTAATCGCATAGGCAACGAACTGACCAAGGGCAACAAAAAAATTTTGACCAATCGAACGGAACGGTAAAACGGGCATAAGGGCCTACCTATCACTGTGCTGTGCTACTGGTGGAGAAAAACCCGTAAACCTCCACGGTGGAGCCACCTAGGAGCGAAGGTACCGACAGCGAATGCGTTGGTCTGCTCGAGCGATATCGATAGCATGGGGAAATCGCCAAAAGTAACAATAAAAAACAAAAAACCCCAACCCCACTATATATGCCGCGGTCAACATGCAATCAACGGGAAAAAATAAAATCAATCGAGAGGCCAACGACTATGGGATCGGCGATCCCGTCAACATCGCCTCCGCAACGGCAGATGATGAAACAACTAGGAAACCCGCAATGGCATCGGCAGAGAAACAAACAAAAACTCGTATCGGAGCTCGCGAGACTAAGGATTCGGATCAATAGATGGTTGGAGAGCCGCAACTGTGAAATCATAAAAGAAACCAAGTTTCGCAGACCAGCAAAAATCGGGGTAAAAACAAACATGACTTCGGCCAAAAAATAATGGTCACGCGGAAAACAAAAACAAACTACAATGGAAAGATAGTGCTTTCCAAAGCCGCAATGGCAAAAGTTGAAATCCAAAAGATCTGCGAATAAAAAATAGCGGGGATCGGAAGAGGATAAAAAAACCCTTTGGGAAGCTTCGTAATACCTCCTCCGCAATGGCGGAAGACGTAGAGACGAATGTTCCGACGGGATCTTAAAACGGTTGTCGACAAAGAAAAACGCATCGGAGACCAATAACACTTGAATCGGACGCGATGTACTGTTCTTTTCCGAAATGGCGGGCATGCAGATAACTAGAATCCCGACTCAAAATTCTAAACACTTTCGATAGCAAAGCAAAATCAATTCAAATAGTAAAACATGGCTGGCATAAAAGTAAATCTTTGCGCAAACATCAAACAAAACAAAGAGCTGAGCAAAAGAAATAAAAGGAGGGTCCCAATTTTTTTTTTGAATTTTGGGAAATTGTTGCAGCTGCAACATGAGGCAAATGAGTCGAACACTATACAGAGAGTGAGTGCTTATTCCTTTAACCATTAACCTTTTATCAATACATTTCACGCTTCACATAAGATAATATCCAACCTCCAAGAGAAGGTGCCCTGGAAATCCTTATGGGCTCCAGTAAATGACTAAGGCCTAGACCCACTGCCACCGATCAGTCCATATCCCCTACGGGTCTGCCTCTCCCTGCTGCCCTTGTGGAGGGAATATGAGACTTGCATTATACAAAGAACGAATGCTCAACCCCTTGGCCACTGACTACTTTTAAAACATTTATACTTTTGCATCCTTTTGATACAACGTCTTTTAGGCGTTCCGATGCTTTAGTGTTTAGCAACATTGTTTAGTGGAGCACTTGTTTTGAGGATTGTTGGAGGAGCTAGTCGGTGAGTCGACTAATCAGATATTAGGTTGGTTGCGTAAGTCATGTCGGTTGAGCAAACCGACAGGTAGTTACTTGTAACCGTTTGTAATCATATATGTTAGGCTGTGTTGGCCCGATTTTCTGACCTAGGCCAACAAGGAGATTATGCCCACACAGTCAGCTTAAAACAGTGTCCGGTGTGTTTGGAGTAGCAAAATCTCACAGGTTATGGTCCTGCTACCAGCTGAATTTTCTCTTAAGGAGAAACCAAAATTCAGCAAAAATCTATCCTAATGTTATTTCTGTCTAAATAAACCCTAAAATTATTTTCAACTATCTAAGGTATCCTACGATTGCTTTCTTAAGGAAAGTCTTCGATTTTTTAAGAATTTTTCTAAATATAAAAGCTATTTAAAATTATTCTAGAAAATTACACAAATTTAATTTAACAACTGTTAAATGTAACTACACTATGATAATAATAACTAAACTATCTTAGCTGTCCTATCTATCCTATCTCAGCTGAGAGCGATTTTGAATACTATATTAATTATTAATTAATATAAGATGAAAAGAAAAATAAATTGTATGATCTAAATAAAAATATTTAAGCCATACTCATCAAACTATTCTGCTATAACATAACTTATCAGAGAAACTGAAAATAAACAATTACTTCAATTTTCTGAAGTGTCTAATTAATTAATAACTAATAACCAACATAGATATTTGAATAAGAGATAATGTCCAGTATGAAACCACTGCAAAAATACAAATGATATCTAACAGACATAAATAAATATCCTTATATCTTGAATTTATAGTAAAAATACTAATAAATTCAGTCACAATGACATATTAATTCAAATACAATATTGGGATGACAAAGTGAAAATTATAAATAAACACAAGCATAACAAAGCATACTGTATTAATATTAAAATAGAAGATCATATACTGAAATATAGAGTGTATCCAAAACAATACCAGTCATGATATCAACTAGGAGATTTCCAATTACATCCCATATCCAAAGATCAAACTTCAGTAAGGAAATAAAACCAGCATCAAAATATATCTCAAGTATGTCTCCATTCAGTCACTCCATCCTCTTTTTCCATAAAAATTCCTAGTTTATATAAGACCCCATTCTTTCGATTCAGTTTTTCCATAAATTCCTAATGCGATATAAAAGGAGTCCTATTACTATCAAAAGAGTATCGAATCTCTTTTCATCAAACACCTGTTACTAGAAGATAACAATAAAGACGACTAGCCTGAACATTTGCTGATTCAAAGGAACTGGCGAATTCGTGGCTGTTGTTGAAATTCCAGTCTTTAATGAACATCCACGTTTTCCAACTGAAATCCAGCATATTAGACATGTCCTGAAACTGTAAAGGATATCGATGACATGCCCACCTGATTTAAACAAACAGAAGCATCTTATTAAAAACCAATTTTCTCAGAAATAACAAAGGGACCTAACCACCGTTTCTGAAACTTAGTATGATCTCCCTTTTCTTCGTGAACTTTATCCCATTTCAAAACTAAATCTCCCACATGAAATTCTCGATTGGAACTAAAGGATTGATCAAACCAAGATTTTACAATCTACTGATGTTTTGTAAAGTGTTGTTTTGACTTTTCTCTTTCTTCCTCAAGCTTTAGTAGGGTATTAATTCTCTTTTCCATTGCTGGACACTCTTCATATTGAATAGACTGAGCTAACTGTAATGAAGGTAAGAACAAATTTGGTGGTAAAATAGATTCAGTTCCATATACTAAGAAGAATGGTGAGTTACCTATTGCAGCCTTAGGAGTTACTCTGTCTGCCCAAAGGGCATTGACCAATTCTGTATGCCAATCACGATGGTGAACTGAAATAGTTCTTTTGATAATTTTCAATAAATTTTTGTTTGTTGATTCAGCTAAACCATTTCCATGAGGATGGTAGTTAGCTGAATACCTAATTATTATTCCTTTCTCTAAAGCAAATTGAGTTAACTCAATTGACGAAAAATATGAAGCATTATCAAAGATGAGGGAATCTGGGATACCAAATCTTGTTATGATAAAGAATTCTAAAAATAATATAACCTGATTGGTATTTACCACTCTTAATGGTGCAGCTTCTGCCCAACGAGTAAAATAATCAGTTGCAGTTATTATATATTTGTGTTGCTTAGAGGAGGGAGGATTTATTGGCCCTACTATATCAATACCCCATTGCTGAAAAGGTCTTTCAACTGATACAGGTTCTAAAGGAAAAGTAGGACTCTTAACCCTTCCCGCAGCAAGTTGACATTCCTGGCCTAACAAAAGTATAGGAATCTCGAAACAAGGTAGGCCAATAATAACCAGCCCTAAGAATTTTATGTGCAGTAGTTTCTCCACCAAAATGACCACCTGCTGGTCCAGAATGTAACTCCTTCATAATTACTTCTGTTTCATCTTTGTCTAGACATCAAAGGAATACTCCGTCTGAATTTCTCCGAAAGAGGACATTATCAATTAATAAATAAGGAGCAGATTTCAATCTAAGTGCTCTTTTCTTCTTTGGTTCTAGATAATCAGGAGCAGCTCCTGTTTCCAAAAGTATTCTTATGTCTGTATACCAGGAATCTTGTGGTGGAGGATAAAAATAAATTTCTCTGGTAAGTAAAACCTCATTAATGACAGTTTCAGCTTTATCATTAGGTAGATGGGCAGCTTCAGCAGCTAATTTACATAATCCTTGACCTTTGACTATCGTTGAGGGTTTAATTTCTAAGTCATACTCTTGAAGGGCTGTCATCCAAGGTGCTCTTTTCTCACCTAAGTCCTTTTGCACTAACAAATTTCTGACTGAGGAATAAGGGACGATTATTTTCATTTTAGATTTCAATAAATATGGACGAAAATGTTTAACAACTTTAAAAACAGCAAAAGCTTGTTTATCAACTTCATGATAATTAAGTTCAACACCTTTGAAATTTGAATTCATGAAGGAGATTGGTACTTTGTTATTTTGCTGATTTAATTGGGTTAAAACTACTGCATATGAAATATCAAAAGCAAAAGTATACAATATGAAATCTTTGTTAAAATCTGGGCTTAGAAGGCTAGGAGCTTCTGAGATAGCTTCTAAAATTTTCTGAAATGACTCTTTTTCAATTTGTCCCCAATTAAACATAGCGTCTTTCTTAATCATTTTCTGCAATGGACGAATGATTTCGGAGAAACTGGGAATGAATCTCCTAACAAAATTTATCCTACCGAGAAATGACGGCATTGCTTTCTTGCTAGAGGGATAAGTTATCTTTGAAATGGCTTGGGTTCTTTTAGGATCAATCATGATTCCATGCTTTGAAACCACGCAACCTAATAAGATACCTTCTGAAACAACAAATATTGTCTTTTTAGGATTTAAGGATATTACAAACTTTCTACATCGTTCAAATACCTTTCTAAGGTGATTAAGATGATCAGATCGATGTTTAGAATATACAGTAACGTCATCCAAATAGACCACGACTGAATGGTTAATTAAGCCTCTAAAAGCAATATCCATTGCCCGTTGAAAAGTTGCTCCAGCATTGATTAACCCAAAGGGCATCTTGCGGTAAGCATATGTTCCCCATGGAGTTCTAAAAGCAGTTTTCAATTGATCATCTGGGGAGACTAATATTTGGTTGTATCCTAAGAAACCATCAAGGAGTGATAGTATCTCAGCCCCAGACACCTTTTGAAGAATTTGTTCCATGGAAGGAACTGGGTAATTATCCTTTTCAGAAGACTTATTCAAATTTCTAAAATCTACACATAATCTAATATCCCTATTTTTCTTCCTGACAGGAACTAAGTTTGCTACCCACTGAGTATGCCTGATGGGAAAAATAATCTTGGCAGCTAATAATTTATTTAGTTCCTTTTTAATTGTTGGTCCTAATGATGGGTGATATTTCCTTAGCTTTTGTTGAAAAGGTTTTGACTCTTGTTTAATTGGAATTATGTGTTGCATGACTTGTGTGTTAAAGGTTTTCAGGTCATCATATGTCCAAGCAAAGACATCCTTGAATTCCTTAAATAATTTTATAAACGCTGTTTTTTCTTCGGGATTGCAATCCACTCCTAGATTTATAGTTTGGGGATTCAGATCTGTTCCTAAATTTATGGTTTCATACCTCATTTGAGAGCTATTAGTTTTACAATTAGGGACAGATTTAAATTTATCCTGTAGATCAAAGAACTTTTCTAATCTTAGTACTGAATTGGGAACTGGTTTTACCTTTTCAAAAGCATTTTCAACTGAACAAAAATCATTTATTACCGAAAAATCCCGTAGATTTTCGTCATGAGTGACTTCATCTATGGCTGAATCTTTAAAGGTATCCTCATTCATCAGAAAATTCAGTACCTGCACATCATTATCAAATACACGCCAGTTAAAAATATTATCAGGTATAGAGGGTCTAAAAATCAATTCAACTAAAAAGAAATCTGATGTAAGATTTTCTGACGGAATTAACTTTGATGCTACATTTGCCAATAAATACGCTTCTTGATTTTGACTTCTAGGAACAGAAATTATGTTAAATGCATCAACATGTGAGATAAGGTTCCATACCTCTCATTGATAACTTTGTAAATGTGCAGATAGGCAGTGAATGGAGTTACGAACCTGTCTGACGATGATTTCGGAATCACTGTATGCAATTAACTCTTTGATGTCCAAATCAGTTGCTTTTTTCAAACCTTGTATTAAAGCTTCATATTCCACAGTATTGTTTGTACAATTAAATTCCATCCTACAAGCTATACATGTTTTATTTCCTTGAGAGTCCACCAGTAAGCAACCAGCTCCTGCTCCTTCTTTAGATTCCGCACCATCAAAATATAAAGTCCAAATAGAACTATTCACAACCACTTTGCTTTCTATAATATTTACAATATTCAGATTATCTACATCATTAATGGTTTCCTTGAATAAAGAGTTAGGAGAAATAGATGTCACATTCCTAATTTCAGATTGCTGTTTATTTTCAGAAAAGGCAAAATTTTCAGCTTTAAAATTACCGAATCCCAATTCATACATGTAATTCCCCATAATGCAATCTGAAAATAAAACAGGTTCACTAGGACCATGCAATTATGTGACAGTATGTTTCATATATCTTTCTCTATTTATCTTTATCTGATTTGACTTTCCGTTCTTAGGTAACCATAATGTTGACCAGTCCATGGCAAAGAATCCATTCAATTGTTGAGACCAATCCCTACTTAAAAATAGTCCATATGCATCCGGAATATCTGCAACAACAATATCTATAATTTGATAAACCAAAGGGTTACAAGCAATCCTGACTAAGACATCTTTCATTTCCCCTACAAGCTTCACATTCGTCTTGTCCAATTGAGTTATTTGAGAATTGGATGGAACATATTTCCCATTCAATTTCTTGCATACTGATAAAGGCATCACATTGGAGGATGCTCCGGAGTCTACCATGCAATTATGAACATTCCTATTGAAAATTTCAAAGGTAAGTAAGAATGGAGGTGTGGTTGATTTAGAATTCTTACCTATAAGCGAGGCCTTGTCAGCCGTTGCTTTTCCTTTTTCAATTGCTGTTGAATCATTATTAGAACTATTTGTAGCAACATTTTGTTTTGCATTAGGAATAATGGAACTTATGGCAGGATTTATAACATGACTATTAGGCATTGGGTAGATTTGAAGAAGGTCATACATACTGATGTTTGCACGTGTCTTCTTTAAATCTTCAATTATATCATATTGTAAATCTAATTTTGGAGCACTTTCAATAGGTTGGGTAATTTTGGTTGATTGAGTCTGTTTGCTAGATTGAGTTTGTTTATTAGGTTGTGAATTATTGTTGTCATTATTTGTAGTAGAACTTGATGAAGCTCCAGGAGTGTTTGCGAATGCTCTACTATGAGTATTATAGGCATGTTGTCCTGTAGGCGGACTTTTACTCTCATATTCTTTTACAAGACTGTCCCAGAAATGACCATTAACTTGTTGAGGTTCCTCTGATTCTTCATCATTTTATGATTCCTCTTCTTCTTTGTTTTCAGTTATTTCTTGACTAGAAGGAGTTTCAGATAAAGATAAAACAACTCAAATTGTATTAAAAATCTCTTCATTTGTTGCTATGTCAGGTGGTAATTTTTATTATTTGTATTCGGATTTTGTCTAAACTAATTTCTGAAATATCCCCTAGAAGGAGAAGCTTCAGAATTGGTTTTCTTTAATCCTACCACCTCATTGGTTAATGTTCGAATAGCATTTTGTAGTTGTTCTATATCAAATGCTTTATCTTTGTCTGAATTGAGTTTTTCCGGCTTCCTACGAGGAAAAGTATCAGATTTCCCACTTCTATCTGGTTCATAGGACATAGAATCTTTCTCAACTTTAATGGCTTCCTCAAAAGTTTCTACTAATGTTGTTTTCCCAGCTCTCTTAACGAACATCCCAGAATATTTTGGTAAAGCTGATGTATAATTTTCAATAATTATATCCTCAGGTGGTTGAGAAGCAATTGGAATTTTGTTCTTTAATGTCAGAAACCTTTGATTGAAATCTTTGATTCTTTCTTTAGGCTCCATTTTAATCCTAGATAACTCTAGGGATAAAAGAGCGGGTGTTTTATCTTCCCCAAATTAATCTAGAAAGGCTTTATTAAACTCACCCCAGTTTGTGATTGATCCCTGTACTAATGAAAAATACCAAGTAGAAGCTCTTCCTTCAAAAGTTAGAGGAAACAATTGACAAACTACATCTTCATGCTGAACGTTCAAGGTTTGAACAACCAACATGAATTTGTCAACATGCACTTCTGCAAGTTCTTTGTCATCTGGGTTAAACTTAGGGAGGAGTTTATCTGAGTGTTTAGGCAAAGGATGTTGTACACCAGGGACAACTACAGCAGCTGTTCTTAGCCAAGGGAGTTTTGGATTAGGTGGAGGATTTCCTCCTCCTCCTACAAGTACGTTTCCTGCCATTGGACTTCTTTCAGAACTTGAGGAACTTCCTAAATTGGATGGTCTTGGACTATCAAGTGGTGATTCAGGAGGAGAAGGTGGCTGATCAAAACTGCCTTCTGCAATTAGTCTTATAGCAGTGTTTGTTTGAGTATTTTGCCTTTGATGACTTCTAGTTTGATAACGTGGAGTGCTATAAACTTATTGCAAACCTTGAGTAACTATGTTCAATTATGGATGACGTTGTTGTTGTCTAGGTAGACCATAATCTATCGGAGATACACCAAGTTGATTGGCATATGCTCTGGTAAGAATATGTCATGATTATTCCAAAGTTTGAGTACTTTGTTCAGGAGTAAATGGAGATGTGATATGATCACGTTCAAGGATGCTCCTAACAGTTTCTATAAACGGTGATCTGCTGACTTCTGGAGGATGCTAGCTGGTTGAAAATTTCTCATTAGTTTTCCCTGCCATTAATCATTAACACGCCCTCCTTCTAGCGCCATTTGTTGGCCTGATTTTCTGACCTAGGCCAACAAGGAGATTATGCCCACACAATCATCTTAAAACAACGTCCGGTGTGTTTGGAGTAGCAAAATCTCGCAGGTTATGGTCCTGCTACCAGCTGAATTTTCTCTTAAGGAGAAACTAAAATTCAGCAAAAATATATCCTAATGTTATTTCTGTCTAAATAAACCCTAAAATTATTTTCAATTATCTAAGGTATCCTACAATTGCTTTCTTAAGGAAAGTCTTTGATTTTTTAAGAATTTTTCTAAATATAAAAGCTATTTAAAATTATTCTAGAAAATTACACAAATTTAATTTAACAACTGTTAAATGTAACTACACTATGATAATAATAACTAAACTATCTTAGCTGTCCTATCTATCCTATCTCAGCTGAGAGCGATTTTGAATACTATATTAATTATTAATTAATATAAGATGAACATAAAGATAAATTGTATGATCTAAATAAAAATATTTAAGCCATACTCATCAAACTATTTTGCTATAACATAACTTATCAAAGAAACTGAAAATAAACAATTACTTCAATTTTCTGAAGTGTCTAATTAATTAATAACTAATAACCAACATAGATATTTGAATAAGAGATAATGTCCAATATGAAACCACTGCAAAAATACAAATTATATCTAACAGACATAAATGAATATCCTTATATCTTGAATTTATAGTAAAAATACTAATAAATTCATTCACAATGACATATTAATTCAAATACAATATTGGGATGACAAAGTGAAAATTATAAATAAACACAAGCATAACAAAGCATACTGTATTAATATTAAAATAGAAGATCATATACTGAAATATAGAGTGTATCCAAAACAATACCAGTCATGATATCAACTTGGAGATTTCCAGTTACATCCCATATCCAAAGATCAAACTTCAGTAAGGAAATAAAACCAGCATCAAAATATATCTCAAGTATGTCTCCATTCAGTCACTCCATCCTCTTTTTCCATAAAAATTCCTAGTTTATATAAGACCCCAGTCTTTCGATTCAGTTTTTCCATAAATGCCTAATGCGATATAAAAGGAGTCCTATTACTATCAAAAGAGTATCGAATCTCTTTTCATCAAACACCTGTTACTAGAAGATAACAATAAAGACGACTAGCCTGGACATTTGTTGATTCAAAGGAACTAGCGAATTCGTGGATGTTGTTGAAATTCCAGTCTTTAATGAACAACCACGTTTTCCAACTGAAATCCAGCATATTAGACACGTCCTGAAACTGTAAAGGATAGCGATGACATGCCCACCTGCTTTAAACAAATAGAAGCATCTTATTAAAAACCAATTAAAACAGAAATAACAAAAGAAACTATAATTTATGTGTGCCTGTAAAATCTGCGATTTTACAGGCATGCACAACAAAAAAATTTATTACCTGTTTGACAGAGAAACAACCCATGTACTTGAAAATGGGAATCACCATCAGGTTCTATTTTGAAGATCAACTACTCTTCTAGCTTTAGCTAGTTTGGCTTTAAGCTTGATAATCACTAACTTTTGTTTTTCTACTTGTTCAAGCAGATGTTGATTTGTACCTATCATTGAATTTTTCGCTTTTTTATATTGGTTCTTTTTTATATTCATTTCTTTCCACCTGTTAATCTAGTTCAACAACTCCTCTCTGAACGTCTTATTTTCCTCCTCTATCAAAGCTGTATTAGATTGACACTGTTTAAGTTCACCTTTCAATTCTATAATCTTGGCCTCGTATACCTTGTTCAGAACTTGTTGAAGAGTTTCTCCTTCGTTTTCGTGACACGAATCAACTAACTGAGGAGGATTAGGATTATCTATGTTTTGGCCAGATGATTGAATACTGATAAACGATGGTTCGGGATCCGAACTACAGGCGTCCATACCCGATGGAGCAACTTCTGCCTTACCCGACTCTATAATGTTTTTGATTGATTTTGCATTATTATCCTTTATAAGAGAGGGTTCATTTATATGAGTAGTTGACGGAATGCCGTTCTCAATATGGAAAATCGAAGGCTGAGTACCCTGTTGATTAGTCATAGAAATAGAAACTGTAGGTGCATTATTCATGCTTCTAGTAACCCTCCTCGAACGAACAAACACCAGATTTTTTGATTCAAAGCCTCCACTATCACAACATACTTGTGCTAGTTGGTCTAATTTATGCATAGACTCCTTGCTATGTTTACAATGATCATTTGGCTCGAAGAGATTTTTACAATCAAGAGCGTTAATATTTTGCTTTCGGTTAACCTGTCCTCTGTTTTTGTAGGAATACTACAACATTTACCAGATGGGGGTCGGTTCAAAGCTGCTTCAAAGCAACAGGGAACTATGTTCCCAACACCATCATTACTGATACCAGCATTTATGGGTGGATTGGCTTCCTTGAGCCTTTTATCCTCTGATTCAGTCCCAGGAACATGACTAACCTCGGGTTTTGCAGAAGCCTTTCGTTTCCTATGGGTCTTTGGGGAGGGGTTTGGCCAATATTGAGTCGGCCCCAAGTGACATTCAGTTAAAAATTCATCCCATGATTTTCCATTCAAAGACAGTTGATGATGTATTATGATTTTGACTAAACCATGGTGAAATAAACTTCTATCAGGGTTATCGAAACTTTGAACCGATGCGACATTTTTTTCAAAATTTGCCACAGATAAAATGGTATATTAAGCTTACAGCCTTTTAATGCTAACAGGATTCGTAGGTGGTAATAGTGTAGGTGAGAAAAACGTCCATCGCAGGACACATACCTGACCAAAATCTCGTAGAAGGCTCGCCATTCTGGCTTCAGGAACTTGACTGAAACCCCTATCTTCAATTTTTCATTATCTGGTAATGGCAACAGCAAGGATAGACACTTCTTTTTATTAACCTTACCACCTTTGAACCAGCGCTCTCCAATTTGTGGGAGCTTTGTAGCCTCTGCGATTTTATCTTCGTTAATGATGAAATTAAAACCCCCGATCTGTGCAACGTTTTCTTTTAAATTCAAAGCAAATAGTTTGGTCACCTCTGCGTTATGGCCGTCAAAACACCTAAACAACTGCCCCCATCCAACCTTTTCAAATAGCAGGGCAACCTTCTCATCTGCTTCTATAAGCTCTGAACCTAAAATTTCAAAACAACTCAATGAAGCCATAGCTTCCTCAACACTATCCTGGTTTTGAAATGGAATGAATGGAGTTGTGAAGAGGGAGGGGATAGGTATCCAAGTGCATGACATGATGCGAAATATCAAAACTTTACATGTTTCAAATCTGACAGATATGAGGGCTCTAAATTTGGCCATTTTAGCCGAACTTAGCGATGATGAATGCTATAGCCAATGTTCTGTTATGATACATGCATGTTTAGCCACGAATAATAGTAAAACTTAACCAATTCGACATATCAGGGATCGTTTGATTGATGGATTGTAAATCAAGACATTGATTACACATAGTGGTCATGATGAACTCGTACATCGTTACGAAATGGAATGGTTATCAACATTAAATCCTGCTGATACGATTCATCAATATATTCACAGCTGTCAGTTAATCATGAGGTGTTAGCCAAATCTCCATGCCAACGCAATGATATAAATAACAGGTGTTATTTATTTGACATATGAGTCATGTATCGTCATAAACACTGTCAATTGATGGTCTCCTTAAGATTGTTCGTGAAAGGTGGTAGCGTTTATTGACATGGCGATATAGTATCAAAACCATACACCCTAATGTTTTGCATTATAACTAACTAATAATCCGAATTAATATTTATGTCATGTATATACATAAAGTCTCATTTTGAAATATAGATTTATGATTTTACAAAATCCCATCTATTTATATTCCAAATTGAATTCGATAGGATACTAAGACATAAAACCATGTCATATGAAGATTTCGAAATGATACTCATTTATTTGCTTTTCACTAACTATATATACAATTCCACAAAATAATGATACGATATTAAGTTACAAATGGAATATGAACCTTTGGGTTTAATAAGATTTTAATTTAATAATTAACCTTTAGTTGTAGGTTTTTCAGAACTTATAATATCTTATCAATAACCAGCTTCAAAATGTGTGTTCGTTGAACCTCAATTAGCATACTATCTCTTTAAATTTCTTAAATCATATATATATAATCAAAATAGATTAATTAATGATGAATTGATTATATAAAAATTCATGGAACTGACAGCTGCTAATTATCAAGTTTATGAAAAATGATTTCATCAGCTTCTAATATGTTACTGGACTTTTCTAAAATTGAGAGTACCTTCAGAATGGAACATTCTGAAGGCACTCTTTTATAATTTTTAAATAGGTAAATCATAAAAGAGAGCTGATCTCCCTTCATTTTAATGAGAAATGAAGGGGTTGTTGCTGACTGCCAACAGGCCGTTGAGCCAAATGAGAACTTTGTTCAGTTTTTGCATATGTATGGACCCTCATGTAATGCTATAATATAATCCGTTACTTCATTACCTATTATTTTCTCTCGTGTCTATTATGGTTATATGTTTCTATGTGTATTATTGGTAACCTTATCTGATCTGTGAGATTACAACATTGGTTCCATTTCCGGTAGTACATATACGGATGTAATGACCATAAGAAGATGATACTGAAGTAAGAGATTAAGAATTGGTGGGAGCATAAGATAGCAAATTATTTGCAGAATTACGCAAGGAGAAATAGATTGACCATTGCTCAGGCGAAGGAGAAATTCTTCACTGAAACACATGAGAAGTTTGTAGAGTCGGTGCCTTAGATTTAAAAAAAAAAATGGATGAAAAATCCAGAAGTAACTAAAGACGAAGAGTTACTGGAAAAACTGATTCGAGGCAGACGAACAAACTTATCGGAGTGGTTTGAAAAGATCACAGACGAATTCTGCGAAGAATAAGCCGTGGAGGAAAGAGTTTTGGTTGAAAGCATTGAGAAAAGGTTTTATATAGACCTCACCGAGCAATTCCTTTTCTCCTTACCAACCCTTTTGTTCAAATTCCTAATCGAGAAGGGAGCAGGCCATATCGTAGAGCCGCGTCCATTACTACGCGAATCACCACCAAATTCGAACTGGGGAGAGAAACAGAAGAATTGGGAAAAATTCATTGCCAAAAGGGAGTGGGAGTATTTCCTAAGAAAATAAACAAAACTATCCGAGCTTTCTAAAGTGTCGAGTAGGCTATGGGGGGGTAGTTGGTCATGTGTCGGAGTAGAGTAAAAAAGATTCTAGTCGATTGAAGAAAATACCATCACCAGTAATGAAAAGTCGACCTAAGAAGGAAATAGAATGGATAGTGACACATAAAGGTACGTCGAACTTGTAGAAGTTAGAAAGAGAGAAGATACAGAAAAGAAGGGAAGAAAAAAGGGAGCAATCTAGAGCGTTGCAAAGAGGAATGGCCACCAGGGTGATAGAACAAGGAAATCCGCCAGAGTCAGGTAATGACCAATAGGAAGAAGCCGTGGATGAAGAGGCATCACCCATGGAAGAATACTTGTGGATAGAGCAGTGAGAAGCTCTCAGAGTAGAAATTCCCCAGGAGGTAAGACCTTTGTCTCTGATGAATCCAAGTACCCGAATTCAAGCCATTGTCGAAGAGGACCTGCTACTAAGAGCTGGTGAGTTCGGTATATGGAACCGACTAGACGACCAAGTAAATGATGATAATCATTTAGTAATCTATCGACCAGAGGAAGGAAATTGGGTAACACTTCAGGCATACCCTTCCAACCGAAGTATTCACTTGCTCTACTCGACACATGAAGGAGCACCCCCTGCTAAACACAAATTTACAAGAAACAAAACAGTCAGACCTAGAAACACATCAGTGTAGTTGGACATCGACAGAAGAATTCGACCCAAACCGACTACTGGCGAGAGAAGAAACAACAAACAAAACTACTGACAGGAACAAAAGTTCCATCGACAACAACTGTGAACAATAGGATATGTCGATTATCCCACTACCCCCACCACTACCCCCACCACCACCCCTGCCACCGCCACACCCCGGAGGAGACAGCGACACTGACATGGGTCACGAATCATCACATATCACACATATCACACTGGTTCATCTGCAAGTCAATATGGGAGGAAAATCAAGTTACGGTCGAAGAACGACAGATGGCACAGTTTAATGGTGCTTTACAAAAAATAGCACTGACTTGGTATATGACTTATATCGAGATAACTCCCCAAGCATCCAAAACTGACATTAAGGTACAATTCTTATCTTTTTGTAAAACACCAGATGCAAAACATCTGGCAGCCAAAAAGTTGAAAACAACATCTCAGAAACCAGCAGAGTCCGTCTGGGAATATGATAAGTGATGGAAATACCTCCTCAACCAACTGGCCTATGTAATTTATGAACAATTATTAATTCAGTTTTTTCTTGCAGGTCTATCACAAAAAATTCGGCGGCACATAAGCTTGGAGACGTTTAAAACATATGAAGATGCACTTACCAAATATCTGCAAGTAGAGATGGATGCATATTTCCCAACATATCCCGTCGATACTAGGATAGAATAACAACTAGAAATCATAAATAAATCTTTGAAAGAGCTAAAAATCAAGAATCAGGACGTCTGGTGCACAAAATGCTCCACGACCGAACACACTAAAGATAACTGTTGGCAAGACATAAGTCGACAAGACATTCGTTTTGTTCAGACAAAATGCTTCTGTGACATTTGTCAAGAACATGGAGAACATACAATGAAAGATTTCTCGTATAACATGAAAAATGGAAAAGCATCACGGTGTGCAATTTGTGAGGTAAAAAGTCGCGCAACTGCCAACTGCCACTTAAACTTGAAGAATCGACAAAGGTATCAAGAAGTTTAACAAATGAATGCAGTCACACAGAACAATGATAACGTTTCAAGGAACAATGAACAAAATGAACCAAATAATCAAAGATTTGAATGCCGTCGATATGAGCGCTAGTTCGACAACCGTCGCGGGGGTTTTGGAGGTCGAGGATGATTTTCTGGAAATCACGACAATCAACCATGATGACCTATCCAGTTATTTACATGCTACAAAGAAGGACATTGCCATGCTAACTGCCCATACAAGGATAGAACTGATCTAAAGTTTTGTACTAGCTGTGGCATGGGCGATCACTCACTAGAGGATTGTCCCACCATGCTCGACAAGATTAATAAAAAGAAAAATTTTAATGTCTTGTTGTGTGTTCAAAAATATGATGTAATGAATATAAAGAACCTGCATATAGTAACCTGACAAGGGACAAAAAATGGAAATGATAATCCACGTATAACTAAAACAAAAGAAAATAATGATTATCCTAACCCGACAAAACAAAAACAACTATATAACGACGCATCAGACATGTTTAAAGAATTTGCTAGGAAGGAAGCAGTCGATGATAGTCAACAAAACATAGTTAAAGAATTAATACGTTTAGTACAGAATGATAAATTGGTGTCTCAATTCATTGAATTATTGTATAATATGAATCACAGTAATAATACAGAAAAAAAAAACCAAAAATATATGCAGTCTGAACCAAAAAGACAAGAGTGATGCCGACCCACTTGTTGATCTAGAAATCGAAGGATACCACGTTCGACAAGTTGTACTCGACTTTGGTTCACAAGTAAATATTATGACTCGAGATACATGGAATACTTGGGTATACCTTGACTATATGAGTCAGTTATATGCCTCAAGTTAGCTGACCAGGGGTTGATAGAACCCATTGGGTTCTGGAGAAATGTCGATACGACAATAAAAGGAATATCGACTAAAGTCAACTTTGAAATCATCAAACCTAACGAAGGATCCAGCTCCTTCCTAGCCTTGGTAGGTCGACCCCAGGGAAGAAAAATGAAAGCATCAATATCTTTAGACAAAGAAAGAATAAAATTAAAAGGAAATGGACAGAAAGTTATCATCCCTATTTATCCTTCCCAAGGCGAACCTTGGACTGAACCCATCAATGAAGAAGTTTACATTAGACAATTATATCAAATTCAAAATAACGAAGACTACATTGAACCCAATATATATGGTGAGCTTCACTTAGGAAACCAAGACTCAGTAGGATATAATTCAGACACAGAATTATATGATTGGGAAGTTGAAAAATATGAAACTGAAGCAAGGGGTTGTTGGACCATTCAGGCTATACAGAAGAAACCAACCCACCAATGCTTCTCACTCTCCATCATCCCGAAAATATTCAAAAGAAAAACTAGGGAATACCCTACCTTAATCCCAACAAATATAAGTATCAGAAAAAACCCAAGGCACAAAGAAAGAGAGTCCCCAATTCTTCATATAGAACAAGTCTCTAAGAACCTAGGTGAACATGGCCGACTACAAATCCTAGTAGAAACCTTTATAGGATAAGCGGCTCATTGGTGGGACACCCATCAGTCGAGACTACAGACTTGGAAAATCGCTTCGACTTACTTCGTAGAAATATTCAGAGGAGGGAAGCTAACTAAACAGGTGCAAATACCTGTCTTCATCCAAGGGCAAGACCCAGACAAACCGTATAAGAACATGCGAAAGAGAATGGAGAAGACTTGGTTATAAAGACGAACGTACATGGCCACACCCATTTCCCTCGATGCTAGCTGACTTACCAAATAAATGGTATAAAATGGAAGAAGCACGAGGTGAAATGTTCCAATGGAACGAACTTAGAGAAAACTTCATCAAGGACTTCAGTTTTATACTGCAAAATGAAAATCTAGTCGAAACTGCAAAGCATATAAAAGAATTCATAGAACCGACTAGAAACAACAGTCTAATACCAAACCATGATCGACCAAAAATATCATGCAATAAAATTCAAACCAACATAATACCATAGTCGACAAGACTGCAAATGGAAAATGAAAATACGAAAGGAAAAATATTTTGATAGAAATCATATCACTCAGAAACAACAAAACCAATTTGAACAATAATTAAAGTCGACACAACCGATAAAGAAGACACTGACCGAATGATCGCAGCAGACTTCCCTACTACATTCTCACAGTTCAAAGAAGGGATTCGACCGATCAACGAAGCCAAGGAACCAGAATGGAAGGATGCCAAAGTTAAAACTAAAGAGTTTGACATATTGAATGATGGACGACCAAAAATGGCAAGAATTGGTGATTACTGGAGTGAAGAAACATGACCCTATCAACCAGTCGGAATGGGAAAGTCCAATGGTCATCCAATCAAAGAAACACGACCCGACAAAACTGACAATTTGTGTTGATTTCAGAGAACTAAATAAAGTCACTCTAACAGACCCATTCCCAATGCCATACGTAGATGAAATATTAAACAAAGTTGCAGGACATGAATGCTACTCGTTTACAGATGAATTCTTAGGGTATAACCAAGTACCAATAGCCAAAGAGGGTCAGAAAAAGACCACATTCGTATGTGAATTCGGCTCATTCACCTACAAAGTTATGCCTTTTGGTCTAAAAAATGCACCTGTAGTATTTTCGAGAATTGTTGTCAAAACATTTAAAGAATACATCTACAAAACAATGACAGTATATTTCGACGATTGGACGATCTAATCCATGTTGAAAGATCATTTCAAATGGCTAAGGCTCATGATGGAATGATGCCTACAAATCCAATTATCTCTTAACATAAATAAATGCATCTTCCTAACCCCTATAGGAATACTACTAGGGCACATTGTATGCAAAGAAGGCATCGAGGTTGACTTTGATAAAATAAAGATTATCCTCGACTTGAAACCACCAGTGAATCCAAAACATGTCAAGGTACTGCTAGGACATACTGGATACTATCGAAAATTTATTAGATACTATTCAGATATGACCTATCAATTGGAAGAACTATTAAGAGAAGATCGGGAGTTTGAATGGACAGAGGAATGCAATATATCATTCGATACATTAAAGAGGAAACTAGTCGAGGCACCTATCCTCAGATTCCCAAATTGGTCGATCAAATTCCATGCATATCGACGCATTAGGCCTAGCAATATGCATGATTTTAACGTAGTCAGGAGACGATGGAATGGACTATCCAATAGTATACAACAGTAGAAAACTAAACAAAGCAGAATGAAACTATTCGACAACAGAGAGGGAAGCATTAGGTATGGTATTTGCACTACAAAAGTACCGACATTACCTACTAGCCAACCCTTTTATATTCTATACTGACCACCAAGCATTGAAATACCTCATAAACAAACCTTTACACCATGAGAGAATTTGTCGATGGTTATTACTATTCCTGGAATTTGAATTCAAAGTCGTCGATAGACCAGGAAAACTAAATGTTGGACCCGATGGAATTAGAGGAAATAACACAATTTCTAGAGAATGGTCAAGCACCAGAGGGCATGAGCACGAAAAATAAACAAATCCTAGCCATGAAGGTTGCGACATACAGCTTCATAAACAGATTTTTATATAAAATGGGCTTAGACGACATCCTCCGGCGATGTGTGTTAGAACACGAAAGAGAAAATATTATGCACAAAGCACACTATGGACCGGCCGGAGGACATTTCCAAGCATATACAACTGCCAAGAAAATCCAAAAGTCGAGGTTATGGTGGTCGACACTGTACAAGGACTGCAAAAAGTTTGTTAGCCAATTTGACCGATGCCAACGACTGGGTTGACCTCTTCCTAGTACAAAAATTCCCTTGATATCAGTAAACTCAAGTCTGACATTTGAAATTTGGTCCATCGACTTCATAGGACCATTCCCGATACCAACAAAAAGAACAGGTGCGAGGTATATAATAACCGCAGTAGAATATGTAACCAAATGGGCAGAGGTAGAACCTGTTGAAACCTGTTCTAGTGAGGTAGCTGCTAAGTTCATTTATGAAAACATAATTACTAGATTTGGATGCCCACAAACCTTAATCAGTGACCATCACACTTCATTAACAAAACCATCAAAGCACTGACAGACCAGTTCAAAATTGACCACCAACGAAGTACATCTTATCACCCTCAGTTAAACGGAGCAATAGAGGCATTTAACAAAACACTAACAAAGGGTCTAACAATAATCTGCAATACTAACAAGGACGATTACAGGACAACATACAAACGATCGACAAACCAAACACTGTTTTGACTAGTCTATGGCCAAGAAGCAATCGTTCCCCTACATTTTCGACAACAAACAACTGTGATAGCAGATATCCTACACATAAATGTCGAAGAAGGCAGGAAGGATCGAATGATGCAACTAGGAAAACTATATGAACACCGACTGCTCGCTATACAACATCAAGAAATTCAGAAACAATAGTAGAAGGCTTGGCATGATCGAAACATTAGAAACAAAAATCTATTGGTCAGAGATCTTGTTCTACTGTATAATAGTCGAGTGAAAGGGAAACCTAAAAATTTACACATAGAATGGACGAGCCCTTACATTGTCGAAGAAATTCATGCCAATGGATCAGTTCGACTAAGAATGTTACAAGGAATAGTATTTCAGAAACTTGTTAATGGTGCCCGACTAAAACAGTACCAAAACTAAGTCATTCAAACAAAAAGAAAAAAAATTTAATAACGACCATAACTGTTCAGAAAAACCTATAAAAATCTTAAAAAATCCCAAAAACAACAAAAAGAGCCATCAATCATAAGCCAAAATGACAGGAAATTTTGAAAGACATAGTAGACCGCAGTTCGAAAATCGACATTCCTACCATCGACATGCCATAATCGACCAACCTCATGATTGACATCGACCGACAACTCCAAAGGTCAAATCACGCCTTCATGACTACGGTCAGAAGGAGCACCAAAACCAGAATGCATTAAACACAACTTCAATAGACCGTCCTTGACCATCATTTTCGTGAGTAATACCTTCATTGACAAAACCGCCATCCGCTCCACCTATAAATACTGCGTCAAAGAAATATTTCTTACCGTGTTTTAAAGAAAAAGAGCAATCAATCGCTCAGAAATTTGATAACAGAAACCCTGTGAAGAAATCCGACCAAGAGACTGATAAAATGGCTCCAAAGCAAACCAGAGCCCCAACTGTAAAAAAAAAAGAGCTAGAATCTGCCGAAACCCCACTCGTGAGAAGATCAAGAAATATTAAAAATGTAAAGGTAAAAGAAACTTCATGGGAAAAGATCTGGATAGAAATCAAAGAATGGGCCTATGTAGATAGGAAAATAATAGAGGAAGTAGAGAAAATAAGCCGCAATACCATTATGAGTTACATGAATACACCTTTCATGGCAAGTTTCGGCGGGACAAAAGAAATCACTGTAAAATTTATCATCAGTTGGTACCACAATGGCAAATTCTACTTCGATAAACCAGTGGAAATTTTCGGTGAGGTCATATACAAGCTTACCGGTCTTTCAAACCATAACGAACCTGTTCCTATTGACACAAAAGATGGATTAGTAGAACGACTAGCAGGGACACCATCAGGGAAGAACTCAAAAGGGCTAATGATCAGACAAATACAAGCCTGTATGCCGAAAATAGTTGCCAAAATCATAGCGACATGACTCACCCCCACAGGCCGAGTGAGTGATTTGAAGCTATAAATGTTGGAAGCCCTCGACACAATAGAATACTTAGGGAAAATTTACCGCTGGGCCCAATTTATCTCTAACATGCTCAAGTCTATATGTGAAAAATGCCTGGAGTCTGTTGGAATTATCAAGTTCCCATCACTGATAATTTGGATAGCCATGTACCACTTATGTCCAGTTGGAGATAAGCAGTTCGAAGAACCATGAAAATATCACATGTGGCATTTCAAACCATTTTCATAGAATGGAACTCTGAAAGAACTAGAAAATGGCAAAGTATTGTTGGAAAATTGGTTTCAGACTCTAAAAGTCCAGACAACCAGATGGAGGGTTCCCCAGAACATCTGAAGAAGTATACCAAAAACAACACACATTCAACTAGAACTCGACCACACTGTAGTATGGTACATGTAGGGGGCGAAAGAAAAATCAAAACATCTCGACTATTATCCTTTAGTCGATGAGATTTTCCAAGAACTAGCTCGGCAATCCAATACCAATCTGTCGATACCAGCAAGGGTCAAAGAAACAAATCAGCCTATTGAGGAACCCTTGGACGACCAGGAAAAAGAGGAGGATTATGAACTCCATCTATATATCAGTACCTTCATGTTAGAGGATACACCGACAGAGGATACCAGCAAGCTCCAACGGATGACTGTTCCACAACACCTCCAAATTGAAAGTGCACCGACTGAACATGAGGCGGTTGTACCAACATAACAAAGTATCATCCCTACTCATTAATAGGAGGGAGGAGAAGAGCAGATAGAAGAAGATATTGAATAATATAATCTAGAGTATGCTATGATAAGAGAAAATTTAAAGAAAATAGCAAAGGAAATAACAGCCTCAAGGAAAAAGAAAGCAAATCAGGAAAAAGGGAAGGGGAAGCGTAAACTTATCCTATCAGAATCAAATGTTGAAGAATAACTATTGGCTACTGTTGTTGACATCATAAAAGATGATGCAGCAAATAATATATCAGTCGAAACACAATTCAAGTGGTTCGTCGACTCAGGAGCGAAACAAGGTAGAGAAAAAAGGTAAAAACTACAAACCCTTCAGTTGATGAGGATATTGTTGATTTAGTTTCCACCCACCAACTCCTATCCCCAACCCGGATCACATAAGAAAATATCCCATAGCCACCCACCATCAGTCCTGTAGACATCTATAAAAATGCTATGCCAGAGACATTAAAAGAACGATTCGATCACGATGGCGAGTTCCAGGAATTTATTGAAAAACTCCTCGAATTATTCACATCTGCTCAAAAAATTACCACCAAACACACATTAATTGAGTCTAGCTTAGCACGCCAGATCCTATCACAACAAATCAGCCAAATACCTCAGAAACCGAGAACTGTTGGAAGTATCAAATCAACATTTTTAAGGAACCCGACAAAACCTCTCAAGTTGTCACAAGCCACACTTCATCCTTTACCCCATCAAGTATTAACCATCCACCACCAGCCAATGAACCAATAGGAGACGTGGAAGAGAATGGCCAAGAAGACACATTAGCAATCAATCAGGAGATCGAAAACATACTCTCTATCGATTATGACGACCCAACCAACTCACCACCAGAAGTCGAAGATCCCTCGTCGATTGAAAATATCCCAACCACACCACTTACACCAGATCATTCACCATCTCCATCACCACCTCCGAATCCAAAACCTTTTCCAAACCTTGAACCATTTGTTTCAACCCCTCCAGATACACACCGAGCTACAAGCTCTACCTAAGAGGCTCAAACAGAAATACCACCAAATAATGAAGTTCAGCCCAACAAAGATCAACAGTTGGGAAATCAGCCACTAGAAAATCAACCACTTACAGAAACACAGGAAGAACAATAGGCTGACCAACATAGACACAAAAGGAAGAGAAAATACAAAAAGAAAAAGGAACACCACAAAGAACAAAGACCGATAGTGATATACCTCGGCCAACTAGGATCGACTTCTGCAGTCGACACAATGAAATTGAGAGATGGAGAGTTGGGTCAACTATTAGGAACCCTCACTACAGAAGAAACAACAAGAAGCCAGACCAGATGAGAACAACTCGACAACATTAAGAAAGAGCAAACTGAATTTCTGTCAAATTGCAGAAATTTAATTCAAATAGCCATACCAGGACCAGTAGAGACCGATACTGACAAGCGACTGGAGAAAGCATATCAACTATTTGAAAGTGTGGTGTCAACTCTACAAGCACAACTACAACTTACAAAAGAAGATCAAAAATAGGAAACATACAGATTACTGAGACAACAGTACACAATGTTCTCTGAAGCTCATAAGGTACTGCAGGACCACTTAGAAGAATCCATCATTACTGAAGAAGTACTCCATAATTGGCACACCTACTATGGGAAAATATTTCAGCAGACCCACCAGACTCGTAAGCAAATCCAAGCACTAGAAAAGAGGTGAGGCCTGGAAAAAGCAATGGGGAGTACAATAGAAGACCGGATTGTATTGGAAACAAAAAAATTAGAGAAATTAGAGAAACAAGCACATCAGTGGGTACAGCAAGCACTACTAAGCCTCGACAAACTGGACACAATATCCCCACAGATGAAGAGACTATTGGATACAACAGATGAAAAGGCTCAATTCATGGGGCCCGACATGGAAAGCATCACAGATCTTTCCATCTAGGAGAAAATTTCAACTCTGTCAAGCATAACAACCTTGACTATCAACATCCAAAAAGTTCTATAGAATTGGATAGAGTTTCAGCACCAACCGGCCATTACAATAGAAGCCATTGTAGAAGTATGTATGGAGAAACGACCATCCATCTGACTACACAGTCCATGAAGCCAAACCAAATTTGAAGTAACTAGCTCAGATGGTACAATTTTGAGTACCTCCCCTCTTTCTTCTGGACGAAGAAAGATTTTGTTCCTGGTAGAGATGTTGGAGGAGCTAGTCGGTGAGCTAACTAGTCGAATAGCCAACTAATCGGAGATTAGGTCAGCCACGTAAGTCATTTTGGTTGACTGAACTGATAGGTAGTTACTTGTAACCATTTGCAATCATATATATTAGGCTGTTGAGCCAGATGAGAACTTGTATCATATATATTAGGCTATTGAGCCAGATGAGAACTTGGTTCAGTTTTTGCATATGTATGGACCCTCATGTAATGCTATAATATAATATGTTACTTCATTACCTATTCTTGTCTCTTGTTTCTATTATGATTATATGTTTCTATGTGTATTATTGGTAACCTTATGTGATCCGTGATATTACAACAAGGACTAAAGGAGAACTTCCCAGTGAACCCAACCACACTTTCCAAGCCACATACTTCATAGCCAAAGGCACGTAACAACATGGAGTCTATCATATACAAGGGTCAAGATGGGGAAAAATTCTTCAATCTCACAAGTCTCAAACAATATAAGTCATGGGATAAAATTCATAAATGGATGAACTGGATGGATGGGGACAAGTGACATATGAGACCAACATATCACTGAGGTGTAGTACTATTTGTACAAGCATGGCATGAGCAAAAATCTTCACAACAAGTTCTTTGATTAGTCATGGCACAAGTTCAAGCATTAGTACAATATAATCATAGGTCACCATAATCATCCTAACATGACAAGCATAGGTGTTTGACATACATCATAGAGAAAAACTAAACCAAAGAAGCATATACCTGATCTCACCATATATACATGTCTCTAACTAATAGGGCCCCTCTGTATTGTGTGTACCAACTGTGATCTATTGCTCTGCTGAAATGAACTAGGTCATCATTGAAAGCATCTCATTGAACTCCTGAATCTCAGTCATGGAAAGGAAAATACGATGAACAAGGCTCTGGAATGGCTGAAGCTGTAATGATCCATGCTAAAACCCCATGTGAAAAGTAGCTCGGAATAGAACAAGTGATAAGTATGTATGCTGCATCATGGTAGCCCAGTTGCAAATGTATATGTGATAACAAAAACCCATTGACATCAATTAAGAGTCTATCTTGGAATACCAAGCTCTAGCAGCTTGCTTCAGCCCATACAAGGCTTTCTTCAACCTACATACACGGGACTCTCTCCCATGGGTCTCAAAGCCCCATGGTTGCTCAACATAAAAATCCTCCTCTATGATTCCATTGAGAAATGCAGTCTTCACATCCATATGATGGATATTCCAAAGCATTTCCACAGCAATATAAATCAATGATTTGATAGAAGTATAACGAGAAACTGGTGCAAAGGTCTCATCATAATCAACTCCATTTTCCCGTGAAAACCCACAAATCGAGATTTGTACTTCTCCACATTGCCATCTACAACATGCTTTACTTTGTAAATCCATCGATAAGTCACCACTGACTTCCCCTCAGGTCTCGAAACAATCTCCCACACATCATTCTTCATGATTGAATGGTATTCTTTTATCATGGCATCTCTCCAAACATGATGTTGGGATGCCTCCTCAAAATTAGATGGCTCTGAATCACGAAGACTAGAAACCAAGGCCATGCCCAACCTATCTAGAATCACTATAGTCCTCACTGGTTTCCTAGGTGATCCAAAATCCTTTGCTTCCTTTAAGGTCTCATGAAGCCATTTAAGCTTCCTCTTTTCTGAATGTTTCTCCCAAGCCAATCTGTCATCATCTGAAGAACTCCCAAAAGTAGATGGCCTATAAACCTGTGGACCAAGAGCTAGTGAAAAAACCACTAGTGAAACCCGTGATCTGATATCTATAACTAGTGAACCTGTGACCTAAGAATTAAAACATGTCCTCGAAGTACCTATTTGATGAACCACTAAACCTAAAGACCCTGTGCCTGTAACCTCTGTCCCACTCACCTCGAAAATGTGTGAACCTGTACTCTATACTGAAGGTACCTGTGAAGCTGCTTGAGGTGTGGGAACCTGCCTGCTCCTCAATTCTCACTTCCCGATGGCTTCTTTCTTGTGAACATCTCCTCAGGAGTATTCTTCCCCAAGGCATGATGGGGACTCTTGTTTTGAAGGTATACAATTGTACTACAATCCTCAGCCCAAAGGAAGTAAGGAATACTATGATCATGTAACATGTATCTCGTTGCTCCCACAATAAATTGGTTCTTTATTTCTGCCACTCCATTTTGCTCAAGAGTGTATGGTACTATCAACTATCTCCATATGCTCTCTTGTATAAAATACTAATGGAACTCCTTGGAGATATACTCACCCCCGTTATCTAATTTGAGTGTTCGAATCCTCCTCCCAGTTTGGTTCTCCACAAGAGCTTTGAACTCTTGGAACCTCTGCAAGACCTCCTCGAATTTCTTGCTCCTCAGGAAATATATCCAGGTCTTCCTACAATAGTCGTCGATGAATGTCACACAATCCTTAAAACCTATTAGAGAAACATATGACATAATACCACACAAATAAGAATGTATCAAATTAATAAATCCAGTTGACCTGCTATCACTACTCGAAAAAACAGTCTTGGTGAATTTCCCAAAGAACACCCTCTGCATACATCACCATGCTCTGTACTGAACTCAAGTAATCCTATAACCATATCCCTCAACATCCTCAAAGCTTTATGATGCAGCTGAGCCATCCTCATATTCCATACCTCACAAAGCTCACTGCTGCTATGTGTCAAAGCATGTCGAGGATGAAATAAGAGTTTGTACAGCTTCCCACATCTGAATCCAATGGTGGAAGAGGCAGAAAATCCTACAATATTGGGGAAAACATGCACATGTCCATCTAGAAAAGACACCCCATGTCCCATGTCCTCAATCATGGAAACTGATATGAAATTCATTTTCATCCCAAGTACAAACAACACGTCCTTAAAACTCATGGGACTCATGGGCTCTCTGAAATGTAATGGTGCCATGCCCAACAACTCTGACAATTGTGTCATCCCCCAGCACTACCTCCACATCTATACCTACCTGTGAAATCTTAGAGAACATCTCTTGAGCACCTGTCATGTGGCTCGAAGCTCCAATGTCAATATACTAAGTGTTGGTGGTAGATGCACTGAAATAATGACCCGTCAGCAAAGAATGCTCCCTCTCAATATCAATATTTGTATTGGTGATGATGGATACTCTCTCTCTCTCTCTCTCAAAATTCCTAGCATAGAGAGAAAAATATCTCTTGAATATAGTTGTAAAATCATCAACCTTCATTGAAGTTGATGTTTACTTCTTCTTCTTCTACGGGCACTGTTTAGCATAGTGCCCAAACTTCTGACAAACAAAACACTTTACAAGGCTCATTTCCTTCTTCTGTCCACCTTGTTTCTCAGCCCCAACCTTCTTTGATCCCTTCTTGAACTTCTTCTTTCCCTTGGTAGTAAAAGCCACATTCTCCTCATCCTCCCTACTAGTAGAAGAGCTCCCCTGCACAAGACCTCTCGGGGTCTCTCCTGCATGAAATCATCCCAGAGTCTGTCCCAAGAAGGCAAGTTCTCCTTGGATACTATAGCCTCCACAAAAATAGTCCAAGGCTTTGCAACCCCATTAACAGTTGTCTGCACTAACTAAGTGCTAGAAACAACCTCCCTTACTACTGGAAGCTCATCTCTCACTTGAGATATC
This sequence comes from Pseudotsuga menziesii, assembly GCA_001517045.1. Lineage (NCBI taxonomy): Eukaryota > Viridiplantae > Streptophyta > Pinopsida > Pinales > Pinaceae > Pseudotsuga > Pseudotsuga menziesii. The sequence goes on from LPNX010087152.1 coordinate 130,427, forward strand.
CTAGTAAGGTAGGAAGTCACTCTGAAACGATTAAATATCATTTTTACTGGAATAACCAGCATAAATAACACATATACTCCATGAATGGATAAATAATAGATAATTGATAAGATAATGATGATATTACATTTACAATGGTGTGTCTTATATAATCCCATCATGCCCTTACTAAGAGGCATGTCTCTTGATTTAATTAATTAATGAATTATTAGCAATAATATTAATGATATTATTTATATATATTATTATGTTATATTTATATATATTTTTTATGTAACATTTCCTTTCTCTTAGAGAAGCTTTGTCCCCAAATATTAGAGAAGACAAGACTTACGTCTGATTTTCTTTTTGAACCATCATCTCTAGATCCTTTCTTTTAGCATTTGCGACACTTGATGAAATGAGACGATATGAGTTACAAATTTCAAAGAAGAAATGTCGCATCGTCGCTGATGTGGTCCATCCGAGATCTATATTAATTGGATTTATTTGATGGATTTTTGGGGTGGTTATTCTCATTTGTTGCTTAGTACGTTGATTTGATGTTCTTGCTTGTCTGACAACATAACTTTTCATGTATGTTCATTTTTACCATGTCGTTGGTCAAAATGACGTTTATAATTTGGGTGTAAATAAGGAGTTTTTGTTGTTTGTTTTTCTACTAGATTGAATTCTTTTTGAGCTGTGACAAAGACTGAATTTGTGTTTATTTCTTCTCAACTTGAATTTATTTTGTGGAAACTTTGGATGCTTCCTTCTAGATTTGTGCTACTTTGTTCTCCAGTAGATTGTTATTACTTTGAATCTTCTCCCACCTGTCGTCTTGAAACTTTTTTTCCTATTTTAACTTCTCGATTTTTTCCTCTACTTCTTGATAAACCTTCTTTAGGGCGAAATTTTCTTCGTCTTTTTCCAATATTTTTTGTTGGAGAGCTTGAATCTTCTCTTGTAAATTTTGACTGCATTGAACTGTATCCTTCTTCTTCTTCTTTATTTGAATCAATAATTTTTTATTATGATCTCTTAGACAAGAGATCTCTTCATTTCATTCTTGTATGTCCTTGTCGAATTTGTTTCTCGCAATTTCAAATTCCTTAGTTTGTTTGGTGGACTCCTGAATGTGATCGTTCAATTTAGTATTTATTAAATAACTAAAATACTTCTCTTTGTTATTTTCAATTTTCAATTTTTTATTGCTTTCCTTGCAGTATCCTAATTTGCTTTCAAGTTGTTGTGATTGCAACTGTGAGTTACTTTGTTCATCTTTCATAATAAAATATTTACCACATATTGGACATGAGCGATTGCCATTCTTAAAATTTGTCAAATATTCGAATTCCATTTTGGAATAGGGACATAGTCCAAAATTTATATTTATATAGGGAATCCATAATTTTTTTTTTCAATTCCTCAATTGGATTCAATGCCTTCCAAGACTTTATTTCTGCTCTTTTAAATATCTTCTTTGATTTTTTGTCTTCTTTAACTTTGATTTCTATGATGATAGATAGTTGTCCTTTGATTTTGACTTATTCAATTTTTTTTGTAAGTTCAGGAACTATTCTATTGAAATAAAGTAATAATACAGTGAAAAATACAATTCAGAGGGTTCGTTCTACAAGCAGAAAATAATAAAAGAATAAAAAAAACTTTCCCTTGAGGGGAATTCATACTTTTACAATCTAAGAGATCCTCCATGTGAGAGGGAAAACAAATCATAAAAGCATGAAAATTACAGAGTTTGCAAGTATAAAACTGAAAAAACACTATAGTAGTGAGAAAGGGTATCTGAACCCCCAGAAGCTCAATAAAAAAAGAGAGTGCATAAATCATAAAACTTGGGGTATGGTTTTGAATATGGATTTTCCTCAATTGGAGTCCTGAAACTGAAGCCTAGCTGAGATCCTGGTTGGATTTGCATAGTGGAATCAGGTGTATTTATAGAAGCTTGACTGTCATGATTTCTTAGAATCCCACCATCGCTGCTAGAAGCTTCATTGCTGCTGGTCTCATCCTCACTGCTGGAGGGGTTTCCTTTAACAAGAAGAGGCTCAGTTTTCTTATATCCTACCTCAATGTTGAGGGAGGTTTTACCATGTTTGGTGTTGGCCATATTCCTCTAGGGAGGGGGCGATGGTTTCTCGATGTCCATGGGAGAAGTTGAGGGGTTAACAGATGGAGCAACAGATGGAGTCACTGAAGGAGTCGAAGGATTAAGCTGGGGGGTGGTAGAACGAAGGAGAAGACGAATAAGAATGTTATTTACAACCCAGTAATTGTGCATGCGCTCAATGTTCCTGTTTGCTGCTGAGTGAGAGCCTGTAAGTTCGTCTTCCCAGTCATCAAACAATAGACGGATACAACCAGGGATTTCCAAGTCATATCCTTCAGAGATGGCATGGGTAGTGAAGCTTGTGGCTTTCTGGTTAGAATTTCCATGACCTGCACGACCATGTCCTGGTGTAGCACAATATCTATGTGACATGGTGCGTTCTACGGACAATGTGAGGTGGTGTAGCACCTGTGAGAGAATAGGAGGATTGAGAGAAGAAGGCTGAGGTCTGTGGAATTTTCCTGTCGCCTCCATAATTAGAGGGTGACCAAACTCCATTGGGATGAAAAATGACGAGCATATGGAAGGTGAAATGAAGAACATGCAGCCCTTAACGAAAACCAAGAAGCACGTTTACAAAGGAGCAATTAAGATGGCAATGATTTTGCAGACGTAGGTGGAGTACAGGGTGACGGTAGGAGGATCGCATCCCATGAAGAGCTTGGAGATTGCACCATGCAAAGTGGAGGCCAGCCTGCGCGCATTAATAGTAGGCGGGATGATGTCAAAGGAGTGACGCCGGGGGATAGTTGTGTGCCCTGATGGTCACTCCTTGTTGTCCTTTCGATAGTGAGTCACCTGCATCCGGGGGAATTCTTTGATTTTTCTTCTTCCGTCGATAATAAATGGTCACTCGAAAGGTGTAATATTCTGCTCTTTGTAATTAATAATTGTAATTTTTATAATTATTAAATAATAATAATAATAATAATAATAATAATAAAAATTAATACAATGTATAATAATAATAATAAAATTATTATTAAATTTCTTTGTGGGTTGTGTGGATTGGGTGGTTGGGAAGAAGGAATGCTACCCTCCCCACCCAAGTTCAAATCTTGGGGATTAACTTTTATAAAAAAATATTAATGTAATGGTTTTTTTATAATAAAAAAACCAAGTGTTGTTTCATAATACAATGGGTTGATTTTTTTTTAACCTTTTCCCCTTTCTTCTTTTTCTCCCCCTTTTTGTTAACTTTTTTTTTTAGTAAGTTCAAAGAACTTTGAACTCAGTGAATATCTAAAAACTACCAGAAAAAATACGAAACTTTGTCTAAAAGCTGATTGAGAACAAGATTGAGGAAGGGATGGCTTTGATACCATTGAAACTTCTTCTTTCCCTTGGCAGTCAAAGCCACATTCTCCTCGTCCTCCCTACTAACAGAAGAGCTCCCCTACACAAGACCTCTCCAGGTATCTCCTGCATGAAATAATCACAGATTCTGTCCTGAGAAGACAAGTTCTCCCTAGATAGTATAGCCTCCACAAAAACAGTCGAAGGATTTGCAATCCCATTCACAGCTGTCCACACTAGCTCAGTGCTAGAAACAACCTCCGTTAATGATGTAAGCTCATGTCTCACCTGATATATCCTAGTAAGGCAGGAAGTCACTCCCTCTGCTTTTTCCATCTTAAAACTCTTCAATTTTCCCCTCCATACCATTTTTCGGTTCTCATTTGAGCTTTGGTTCAAGCTGGTCAAAGAATCCCACATATTATAAGAACGATCTTTGCTTGAGATATGTGGGATAACATGGTATTTAACTGCATCTAGAATGATCCTTATAGATTTTATATCCATTTTGTTGAAGTTTGTAAGTTCTTGTAGATCGGTGGAAGCGGGAACTTGAATAGGATTTGCTTGTGTACTATGAACCACTTCATCCTTAGGTTCATTTTCCTCCAATACAAGCACCAACCTAGCTTTCCATGGGACAAAATTCTTAGCCCCATATAGCTTATCCTCCAACCTAAGTCCTATTGCCATTTCACTACAAATTCAAGCTTCAATAACGTGTTTCCCACTGAGAAAAGAAATTCATCGACAGTTTGAAATATTTGTTGTATTAATTCCGCTCCTTTAAAAAAGCTCTGATACCATGTAAAATTTTCAGCTTATTCCCCAATCAGGGTTCGTGCTTCCATTTTCATAGTTTAATGCCCAACCCATTTTTTCATTACTGCTACAAATTAGTGGGTTTTTCTCTTAAACAAATTGATAGAAACACATGAAGAATTTTACAACTTTTATGAGAAGAAATTGATATGCAATCACACGTAAAAAAACCAAACTCAAATTTTTTTGGTCAATTGACCTAGGCAAAACCCCAACCTCCTAGGTAAACCTATGAGAGATTTTATTTATTTCCTCAATCAATAGTACAACATAAAATAAAAATTCAGTCACAACTTATCTCAACCAGATGAGGAAATTTCAACCTCAAAATTCATGCTGCTTCAAAAATTAATGTTGAGAACTGTTTTGTCTACTAACCACCTCGATTTTCATGCTGCTACAAGACTGTATGGATAGACTATACAGACGTGTTATACATACTGGAAGTATGATTTGAAACCTCAATTTTCGTGCCAACAGGAACAACAAATGACTGCCTCGAAATTCATGCCGCTCTGCCTTTAAATTCATTCCCTTTCCTAGACTGAAAATTACTGTACAACCAGGCACAATACGACTACAATAAATGCCTAAATTGCTGCCTTAAAAATTGTGGCCAGACTGGGTTGTCTACTCCTCAATTTTTGTGCCAAAGACTGCTGTATGTATGCATTGGGAAACATACCAGTTCAAGCTGTACGGATTCTTGGGAATTGTGCCTTTGCTCAATATTCTCTCCCTCTCTCCATTGCTCTCCAATGCGCATGGAAACAACTGAATGGTCCCTCTTGCCTTTCCCTTGCCTTTTTGGTGTTTAATGAGGGTAGCTGAATGAGAATCTAATCCAATGGCCCACATTGGGTTAGATCGATGGATGAGAAATAGTGTGCACTTTATTTCTCTCCAAAAATAATTTTACTCAAATTAAAATTATATATTACCAAAAAGTCACTTTAATCACTAAAGTGAAAAGTAAAAACTCATCTCAAGTCATTTAATGCAAGGATGGCATGTTATTTCCCCCTTTTAGGGAATTTTGAAAATTCATATATCCAATTTGAAGTGTATTCTACTAGCAAGGGAAAAAAGATTAAAAGGAGATCCTATGATAAGGGCAGAGAAGTGAATGGCCACTCTGAAAGGAATAAATAGGTATGGATGCCACAAAACACCCATGTAATGGCAATTGGGCATTTTGTCTACTTGAATCCTGAGGTAACAAAGCCTCCTTATGATACTTGAATGGGATCCATTTCCTATGTTACATCATGCATCATATTTTGTGAATGCGATGGAAATTCAATTTTTGAATTTTGAAATGCCTTTGCTTCACATTTAATTTGTTTGTCCTTTTTCTATTATTTTGGGTTTTATGTTGGTTTGTTCATTGCAAGATCTGTGTTAGTGCTTTGAAATTTGCACTCAAAATCCCTGCAGTCTCTGTTTCCAGTTCAAATACCTCAATTTTTCAAAGAGCTAGCTAGCTACAAATCCACTTCCCACACTGAAAGTGGTCATGTTGCCACTATATGAGGTGTTCTGAATGGGAGATGCAGATGATTCTGGACCTCGAGTGGTGGTTCCAAAAGTCCATGTCTATGACCTCTATTTGATTCTTTACTCACCTCCATATCCAAATTCCATGAGGAATGATGGCATGCAATCCCCAATTTAGTGAGTCATTACACATTTTGAAACATTCTAAATGTTTGTGTTATATGCATCATTTGATACAAATCCAATAATTTTTTTTCTGCATTATTTCCAATATTGCATTTATCTGTTTTAATAAGTTAGTTTTATAAAAACATGGGGTTGTAAATCTCTGCCTTGGATGCAATTTATGTGCAAATTTAACTGAGAGAAGTTATATTCACAAAATGGGTTCGTAACAATATTGTAACAATGGAATGTATTTATGTTTGGTTTTATAGAGAATGGTTAAGAACAAGGCCTTATTCAAAGCAATCTGATTCCCAATGATCGGGTCCTTATAAATAATAGGATCAATTATGCAATTACATTTTAATGTTTTATTAATGAAACAATTACATATGATATGGTATATATTTTTATTGATGGACACATGATACATGTTTCTTTAAATAATTTTCACAATGATTAAATACAATAAATAGTTAGTTACTAACTGTGTAACTTTGATTCAAGTTATACAATCAATGACTTCCAATCAATTAATTGTTAGGTTTTGGTCCAAAGAGTTTTTTATTGCCATTTTTTCCAATCCACTGGAAAGGTCAAGGAGGAAGGATCACGGGGTTGGGCTTGTTGGAATATTATTCAAACCATTGTCCCCAAATTTTAACATGACAATTTTTATCCCAACAACCCTACTTTAGGTGAAATTGACAAATTGGGCCATCTACTTGTGGACTTCAAGGATTTTAGGTGGTATTGGAAATTTCCTTGGAAATTTTTAAAGATTGGGACAAGCAAAGTAACAAGGCCCAATCATCACTCGTGCAAGAATATATGTAGATACTGACTTGAGTGAAGGTCTATTGGATCATATCATCACAAGGTACAATGATTATTTATGGACCAAGAATTGATTGTGAGAATACAACTTCTAGGAATATAGTTAGTCTAGAGACAGGGGATTTGAAGGATGCTTGTGTAAAAGGAAAGGTCTATCAAGCACAAGAAAGGAAATGAATCAAACTTAGAAGTTGAAGACATGGTAAGAATAAATTAGTGTTTTTGCTATTTCCCTTTTAGAAAAAGACGATGGATGTCTTAATATAATATTGAATAAGTACTTTCTCTTTCAAGTTCTTATTGATGTTATTGCTCGGTTTTTCTTTGTGTTAAGTTTTCATAATATGGTTTCAAAGCCATTGTAAGTGAGAAATATGCGGGTGAAGGCCTAGGGACTCCATTGATCAATGGCAGACCAAAGCATTGCTATTGATACACAATAAGAGAATGAAAGGGATTGAAGTAAGTCAAGATTTTTTTTTGTCGATTGAAAGCTAGATTTATTTTTCTTTTAAATTTTGAAAGAGAGCTTTTTTTTAAGGTTAAAATTAAAAGGAAAAATCAATTTACGAAGAAATTTATTTTCTTTGTTTGTTCAAGAGGGAAATTACAAATTAGCATAGAGATGGTGTGTGGCCAATATAGAATCCAAATTAAATAGCCAAACAAAAATTGGTTAGTTGTATAGTCATATTGATGTCCAAGAAACTCAATGATAGATTTTGCAAATGCAGGTATAGGAGAGTTGTATGGATTCCTAAGAAGTTGTACATGCTATATAGACTCCAAAGGGTGGAAATGAGCCCATTTACTAAGGAAATTTGGCTCTTGCAATTGATTTTGATCATAATTTTCAGCATTTTCAGATGATTTCCACAAGTAATATGTTCAAATTAGTGGGAATTTGATATTTTTAGTAAGTTTTACCTAATTTTCTCTAAATTTGCAAATTGAAAGAGGATAGAAACATATGTTTGTTAGTGAATCTCGATTTCAGCAGGTGTGATTAATTTTATTAATATTTTCTTTGAGAAAAATGATTAATTTATCTCACATAATGTTGGAAGGTAACCATAATCTTTAAAAAAAATGATAACAGTTACACACTGTGGATGCTAGCTATTTTTTTATACAAGTATTTGGATCAATTTGTGTTGGTACCTCCAACTACAAAAATTGATCAAATGATATGGGGAGTAGAGAAGCGATGATTCTAATTAAACTATCAGCAATAATGAACTTGTACATAAGGTGCAAGTTGGCAATGATGCTTCAAGCGTATGGAAGAAAATGAAGAATCTACATGAAACCTCATACAAGAGGGAACCTTCTTCCTTAAAATAACATTTTTTCTCAATCAAAATGGAAAAAAATGAATATTTACAAGACCATATTGTAAAGCTCAAATATATTAGAGAACATTAACATGTGATTGGATGGAAAAATGGAAGAAGAAGACACTATATTCATCACTTTGAAGAGCTTACTCGGTTCGCATGAGAATTTTATTGAAACCTCAAATATATTTCTATTAACATTTATCTATCATTTGAAGAGTTGAGTACTAAACACTTGCAGCAACATAGGTGGAATAAAGAGTTTGGAAGTAGTAATGGGAATGGGGGTTCAAAGATGGACTTGGTAGAAAACTTCAAGGGAAAAGGCAAGGTTGGTAAGAGGAAAACATTGTGACAAAAGACTCGAGTAAGAAAATGCATTTAAATGTTTTTATTGTGGGAAACTCAGCAACAAAAATTATTTTTGTAGAAAATAATTATATACGAGAAAATAACAAAGGGCCTACGAAACAAGATAATATTTTAGAACATAAATATGAGGAAGATTTATAAGTTTTCATAACTAGGATAAAGCAAACAATTCGAGCAAAACTACTTATCACATATATTTTGGTATGCCATCTAGTCATTTCACTGGTAAGAAAGGTTAGTGTATTAATTATGTTGACGACTCATCATCTATAGTATTGGGCCAGGAAAAGTGCACAAGGAAGAATCCACTGCGCAAGAGGAAAAAATGGGCATGCGACAGAGGAAAAGCAAGTAAAGAAGGAAGCTATGATGAGGATCGGTGCGACGAGGAAAGGAATATACAGAGTTGGTGGAAGAGGCAGGTAGAAGAGTTAAAGTGGAACATGTACAAACCAACGGAAGACTACAGAAGGACAAACTGATAGAAGGCTAAAGGATAGTTTTGCGGCTAGTTATGACTTGTACAAACAGGCTGAAATACATTTCCATGGATAGTTAAGGTTGTGGTTAATATAATGCAGGACTTTGAGGCCAGTTTGGCTTGTCATCAATGTAATCGCAGATATTTTGTAGCTACTTGTGTCTGTAATAGCTGAGCTATACTCAATTGACCCTGCACGGTCATGTAAAAACTATAAATTGGAGGAACCCGTTCTATATAAGGGTTAGCTCGAAGAGGTAGCTTTAAGAAGTAGGTTCAGTTAGCTTTAGTATTGTGACTTAGAAGAGGAATCTAGTAGAAGTAGAAGGTTTTTGAGCCACGGGTCTACAACTGAGTGCGCAGACAGTAGTAGAAGTCGATCCAGGCTGTGTGCAGATTAGTAGGAGTAGATAGAAGCAATAAACCAAATAGCATGAGAGAAAGAAGATTGAGTTAGATATACATATATTAAGAACAGTCTACAAGGTGCTACATATATTTTTCATGCCAGATGAAGAGTACCTTGGTGGTTTTTCCCAGATGGGTTTCCACGTTATTTCCTATGTTGAATGATCGAATGCTTATGTAAATGTTGAGTGTTTCCTTACTTTGTATTGCTACATTTACTGATTGAATGTATGTCACAATATTAATAATCAACGAATGAATGAATGTTTAAATCATTGTCGACATGTTATGTATAATTTTTTGGTTAAATATGCTAAGTAACAATATAAGTCGCACACTGTTTATCATAAGTAAGTAACCCACTGCGCCACACGGTTGCACCAATTGTTAAGTGGTTAAGGATAAGGTTGTGTCACGCGTTAGTTGTGGCACATCGTTGCACCTCTATCACACAATAATAGTCTCCATCCTCCTATCTCTGTTGAGTGCCTTGGTCGCGCTCCAAGGGACTATAATCCCTCGCCAACTGTGGAAACATGGTTTTGGAAGTTACACATTAAGATATCTCAGGTGAGATTGCAGCTGACTAAGCTTGCTTTGTCGGGCCGATGTCTTTTGGTGTCTTGTTGGTATTGTGTTGTTGTTGAACCTTGGTTTGTGTAAGTAAGGAGATAGAGGTAAACAAATGGTTTCGTTGCCGGTACTGTTATATTTTTATCATTTAAGCTAGCAATACATTAGGATCTTTAACTGAGAGAATAACAAGCACAACAATCAAACACAAGAGACAATGAACACAGTGTTTATCCTCGGGGAAACCATAAATGGTGAAAACCCCACAAATTCCTCAGAGATAGAATCAGCACCAAAAGTAAAACCCCAAAATAGTAAGATGATCTCCCGACAGCAGTAACCTCTTTCTTCCTTGCCCCAGTGTCTTCTTCTTCCTCAACTATGCGCTACTACTGAGTGTGAGTGAGTGTGTGATAAATAGAGAGGCTAGCTCTCTATTTATGCTAATTCCTGACTTGACTAAACCCAACTAGGGCCAAATTCTCTAGGAGAGTCTAATAACCCTAGTGCCTTGGAACTGCGGGGACTTTAACCCTTGACAATTAGGAGGGTTACCCACAATGACTTGACATGACTTATTTACATTATAGAACCTCCCGACAGGAACATCGGGGCATGACATGACTCAAGTACATTACAAATACATCCCAGAATAAACATCAGGTTACAATACATAAGAAATACAAGTGAATACATTCCAAAGTTACAATTACATCAACACTCCCTCTTAACTAGGAAGGTATTCTTTCGACACAATTTTCAGCACAAGTCTTCTTCTCTGTATCATTTGGATCATCATCAAGTCTTTGTCACCTTCAATTCATCTTCATCTTCAAGTCATGTTCATCTTCAGGTCATCTTTATCATTGGATCTGGATCATCACTCGATCTAGATCATCATCACTGGATCTGGATCGTCACTGGATCTGGATCACCACTAGACATCGTCACTGGATCTGGATCATCACTGCTGGATCATCGTCACTGAATCATCATGAGTGCTATCTCTTGATTCTTCTCATCACAAGAAGTTCTACAGAGCCAACCCTTTTTCATGCTGGATGTACATCTACAAATCTAGTCCTTTTTCATATTGGATGTATCATCACACAAAGCTAGTCCTTTTTCATACTAGATGTGGCATCCACTCAAAGCTAGTCCTTTTTCATACTAGATGAGTCTTTATAGAGCCAGTCCTTTTTCATACTGGGTGTGGCATCCACACAGAGCTAGTCCTTTTTCATACTAGATGAGTCTTCACAGAGCCAGTTATTTTTCATATTGGGTGTGGCATCCACACAGAACTAGTCCTTTTTTCATACTAGGTGAGTCTTCACAGAGCTAGTCCTTTTTCATACTGGGTGTGGCATCCACACAGAGCTAGTCCTTTTTCATACTAGATGAGTCTTCACAGAGCCAATCATTTTTCATAGTGGGTGTGGCATCCACACAGAGATAGTCCTTTTTCATACTAGATGAGTCTTCGCAGATCTAGTCATTTTTCATACTAGATGTGGCATCCACACAGAGCTAGTCCTTTTTCATACTAGATGTGTCTCCATAGAGCCAACCCTTTTTCATGCTGGATGTGGAATCCACACATACATTTGACAATGGAAGGAACCAATCCTCTCACCATGTATGGAAGGAACCAATCCTCTCACCATGTCGGAAGGGCACATCACTTACATCTGACCATGGAAGGAACCAATACTCTCACCATGTCAGAATGGCACAACACTTACATCTGACCATGGAAGGAACCAATCCTCTCACCATGTCAAAAGGGCACAGCACAGACACATCACTTCCTCTTGGGAGGAATCTCGATTTGGAGAACACCAAGCTTCTCCTTGAAGTATTCAAAGTTCACCCTAGCCAATGGCTTAGTTAACACATCATCTATATGTTCGTCCATCGCAACATACTAGAGCTTCACTGATCCTCTCTGCACCATATCCCTGATATAGTGATACTTGATCTTGATATGCTTCGACTTGTCATGGAACACCGGGTTCTCCAACAACTTCACACAACTCTGGTTGTCACAATATTTACAAGTAGCATCTAATTGGAGATCAAATAAATCAGACAGTAGCTTCCTCAACCATACTGCCTCACAACTAGCTAAACAGGCTGCAACATACTCTGCTTCAACTGTACTCAGTGCCACACAGGATTACTTCCTGCTAAACCAAAAGATCACACCTGATCCCATACTGAAGCAGCACCCTGAAGTGCTCTTCCTATTGATGGAACTGCCTACCCAATCTGAATCAACATAACCCTCCAGGTTAATTCTTTGATCAGTCTTATACTTGAGCCCATAATCAACTGTACCCTTCAGGTACCTTAGAATATGCTTTGCAGCAATCAAGTGAACATGTCTTGGATCTTTCAAGAATTGGCTCAAGGTGTTCACAACAGAGAAAATATCTGGTCCCATGTTCGTCAGGTACATCAAGGACCCAATCATCTGACGATGCATCATGACATCAACCGACTCTAATGAAGCATCACACAATAGCTTCAGGTTCGATGCCATAGGTGTGGTTAAATCCTTGCAGTCCATCATCCCAAATATCTTCAGGATCTCTACTGCATACTTCCCTTATCCAAGGAAGATTCCATCCACATTTTTCCACACCTCCATGCCTAGGAAATAATGCATCATACCCAAGTCCTTCATTTCGAACTTGGCAGCAAGCTTCCTCTTTGTATTAGCAATCAACCCATCCATACCTGTTACAAACAGATCATCTACATACAATAGGAGCATCATTGGGTTGACATCTTCAACCTTGTAGTAAAGGTTGGAATCTGCTTTACTCTTGGTAAATCCCAAACTGGATAGGAAGCTTTCAATTCTTCCATACCATGTCTTGGGTGCCTATTTCAAGTCGTACAAGGCTTTCTTCAATATACACACATGAGACTCCCTGTCATGTGTCTCAAAACCCAGTGGTTGCTCCACATACACTTCCTCTTCCACTACACCATTCAAGAAAGCAGTCTTGACATCTATCTGGTGTATCTTCCATTTCATCACTGCAGCCAAAGCAAGTACTGATCTGACGGAAGTGTATCTGGATACAACTGAAAAAATTTCTTCATAATCTATTCCTTATTTCTAGGAGAAACCATGAGCAACAAATCTTGCTTTATATTTTTCGATGCTACCATCTGCAGCATGCTTGATCTTGCAGATCCATTTGGAATTTATGATAGACTTCCCTTCTGGTCTTGGGACAACATCCCAAATATCATTCTTCATGATCGATTGATACTCTTCGATCATAGCATCCTTCCATTCTTTTCATTCTGTCACTTCTTCATAATTGGAAGGTTCTTTATTGATGAAATCACATAATAAGACTACATATCGGAGCAGGATCTAGTCCTCTTTCTTTCTCTGTGATTCTCTTATGGAGCCCCATATATTTCCACACCTTGGATAGCTTCCCGTACCCAAGTAGGTTTCCTCTTGTGAGGATTCTTCTCATGAGGTGGATCTATAGGTTCTTGAGGTTCTTCAAATTCTCAATCTTCTTCTTAAGTTTCTTCGTTCATGGTTGTATCATGAATTCTGGGTGCTTCTGCTTCTTCAGGTTCTTCAGCAGGTCTCTTTCTAGATTTGTTGTAAGATGAGTCTTCATCAAATGTTACATCCTTGCTGATGTTGATATTCTTGAATCTTGGGAAGTATATTCTGTAAGACTTCGAGCTTTCAGAGTATCCCACAAATATACCCTTCTTTCCTGAACGATCTAATTTTGTTTTCTTCTCTTTTGGAATGTGTATGTGCACTGGACAGCCGAATATTCTGAGATGGATGACTTCTGGTTTCTTGTCGAAAAAGACTTCTTCAAGTGTCTTGTTCTCAAGTAATCTGTGTGGAGTATGGTTTTGTACATACGCCACTATTCTGGCAGCTTCTGCCCATAGATGCATAGGAAGATCTTGATCATGAAGCATTGCTCTTGCAGCTTCCATGATAGTTCTATTCTTCCTTTCTACAATCCCATTATGTTGTGGATTACATGGAGTATACAACTCCCTCTTAGTACCTGAGTCTTTACATATCTCTTTGAATTCATTTGATGTGAATTCTCCACCATTATCTGACCGAAAAGTCTTGATCTTCTTTTCAGTGTGGTTCTCGATCAAGGATTTGAATTCCTTGAACTTGCTGAGTACTTCATCTTTGTTCTTCATGAAGTAAATCCATGTTTTCCTAGAAAAATCATCAATAAAAGAAACATAGTACACATCCCCGCTTAGTGAACTTGATGACATTGGACTACATACATCGGAGTGGATGATTTCCAAGATTCCTTTTGCTTTTCTCTCGCTACTTGGAAATGTCTTCTTTGTGTTCTTTCCTTTCACACATCCTTTGCAGACCCCATCATGTTTTTCTTGAATTTCTGGAAGACCTTCAATAGCTTTGCTTGCAAGTGGTAGTGCCCTGTAATGCACATGTGCAAGCCTTCTATGCCAAAGTTCATTTGGTTCTACTGAGTCATGAACCAAAGCTTGTTTTGGTTTGCCCTTCAACTTGTATAGACCTCCTTCTTGTTCCCCAATCACTATTACATCGTCAAAAGTCTTTCCCTTTGGCCATATAAGAACTTGGCCATCTACAAAAGCAAACCTCATTCCTTTTGCATCCAATGCACATATGGAGAGGATGTTCTTCTTTATTCCTGGAACAAACAATACATTTTTCATCTTCATAGACTTTCCAGATTCTAGTTTATAGGAGGATTCACTAGTACCTTTTATTGGATACTGGTAGTCATCCCCAAGTTTCACCTTGTGAGGTGACTCATGTTCAGATAGTTTCACAAATGATTCTTTGAATCCCGTCATGTGCTTGGAAGCCCCATTTTCTATGAGCCAATCATTGCTTCCATGTGAAACAGTTCCCATGAGAGCGAAGATCAACACATATTCTTCATCAATTGAAGAATCACTTTCTTGTCTGATTCTCTTTGTGGAAGGTTCATCATCCTCTACAGCATGAGCATGATGTCTTCTCATGTTTCCTTTCTTCTTCTTTGAGTTCCCTTTGTTAGGGCATAATTTGGATATGTGACCTTTCTCATCACATGTGTAACATCTAACAGTAGCCCAATCTCTTCTAGAGTGATGAGACTTACCTTTGGAGTGATGATGGTCCCTTTTGTTTTTCTTGGTGTGAGCTGTGAGAGCTTGATCTTCACTTCCCATCTTTTCTTCTCCAGCTACTATATGAGCTTCTTCTTGAGAGAATTCTTCCCATAGTCTGCTAAACTTGACTAACTTCTTTCTGGCACAGATCCCTTGAATGAAAGAGTCCCATGATCTAGGGAGACCATTCAAGGTGGTCATCACAATCTTTGCATTTTCCACTTCTTCATCTACTGCTTCCAGCTGTTCCTTGATCTGAGATACCCTTGTAAAGTAAGACTGGATGGTCTCAACATTCTGGATCTTTACATTCTTCAATTGGTTTCTCAGAGTCATCTTCCTATTTATGTTCTTCCCTTCAAACAATTTGGTTAGGGCATCAAACATAGCTTTAGGTGTATTTAGGGAGGACACATGTGGTATGAGGTGATCCTTGATTGAATCAGCAATAATCCTCTTTTCCATAACCAAATTCTTCTTATGTAAGGCCTTAGCCTCATCTCCCTTTGGAACTGGAGCCTCCTCACTGATATAGGAGTCCAACTCATTTTCTTCCAGGACCAGGGAGATCCTATACTTCCAAGCTTGGAAGTTATCAGCTTCCTCGAGATTTTCATCAAGCTTGGTATGATGAGACATCTTAACTAAGAACCTCAAATGGAAATACAAAAGATTTAGATCTTACCAGGTCAAGATGTTGGATCTGGATTTGGAGCTGAAATTCTGCAGTGCTGGTTCAGGAGCAGATTAGGGTTTTGCTTTTTTGGAGTTCTGTCCAACCAAATTCTTTGATCTTGATCCATAACTTCTATTTTGAGGAGGAGATCAATACAAGCCTGGGCTCACTGAAAAATTTCACTTCTGTGGAAAGCCCTAATTTTCGGCAGTAGTGTCAGGTCCAAAACTAAAAAACCTCAGAATTGGATTCTACTTCGACAGAAAGATGAGCCCTAGGGAGGAGAATTATTCCAACCTTATTTTGCTAAAAATATGTGGAGAGAGATCCACAAAGTAGGAAGCCCTAGTTCCCACAGCTGCATAGTGTCTTCGTCTCAGGTTAGCTCTGATACCATGTTAGATTTTTATCATTTAAGATAGAAATACATTAGGATCTTTAACTGAGAGAATAACAAGCACATCAATCAAAGAAAAGAGCACAATGTTTATCCTCGGGGAAACCATAAATGGTGAAAACCCCACAACTTCCTCAAATATAGAATCAACACCAAAATTAAAACCCCAAAACAGTAAGATGATCTCCGGATAGTAGTAACCTCTTTCTTCCTTTCCCCAATGTCTTCTTCTTCCTCAGTTATGCACTACAACTGAGTATGAGTGAGTGTGTGATAAATAGAGAGAATAACTCTCTATTTATACTAATGCCTGACTTGACTCAACCCAACTAGGGCCGAATTCTCTAGGAGATTCTAATAACCCTAGTGCCTCGGAACTGCGGGGACTTTAACCCTTGACAATTAGGAGGTTTACCCACAATGACTTGACATGACTTGTTTACATTATAGAACCTCCCGATAGGAACATCGGGGCATGACATGACTCAAGTACATTACAAATACATCCTGGAATAAACATCGGGTTACAATACATAAGAAATACAAGTGAATACATTTCGAAGTTACAATTACATCAACATGGACCTGTAATCATTTGAGTCGAGGGAAATGTTGTGGCATCTGATAAATAATGAAATAGAGGACTGGCTAGAGTCTAAGACGCTAGAATTCACGCAAGGAGAGATCGCAGGATCACGGTTGAGCCCAGCAAACTTGTTAGACCAATACATATATTCTGATATTCATGAGATCTTCTTTACAGATTTCCCTATTGTGATGCACAAGTGGTTGTCAAGATTGGTGACTAGGCAAACAAATTTTCAAAGAAGAGAAGCGGCTGAGTGGAGTGATTAGTTGGTTCGCGAGATAACCAGTGTAAGTAACACCATCTCTAGGGTTGTTGAATTTTGGGTTGATAGTGTTTTGCAAGGGTATATTACCGAGTTTGTAGTAGAGACTATAACCTCATATAGTGAGGCTAATTTTTTTTTAGAAGGACCATGAAGAAGGTATTTGTTATCTATCGGCATGTGGATAAAGATTCTAGTTTATGAGAAGGTCATCTTGCAGCTAAGTAGTTGAGCTGCATATCCAAGTAGAGGGGATATGTCATGGAAAAGTTGCAGAGAAGATGGGAAATGGTGATCTAAGATGTTACCTAGAAGTACAGAACCTAAACTAGAAGCAGGATTCCTAAGGAGTGGAAGGAGATTCAGGTCTGGGAAAAAGAGAAAGACAAGTCCTAGTTTGTTCAGAGAAAGTGAGAATGAACTTTGGTCAAAACTGGACAAAGGGTCTTGTGATGAAGAGGAAGAGTATCAAATGATATCTGAAGCAAAAGAGTTAACAGAATCCGTGGAGACACCAAGATCAGGGTACGAATACATCACACCAGGAGTATCTCCAGAGATAAGGTCTAGAGCCTCATGTTCTGAAAGAGTTGTTAATACTGATAGTGCTAGTACTATGACTAGCGCACATGAACGTACACCTCCACTAGAGTATTCATCAGATAACCCCGGTGCCAACTCAATGGTTGGGGCAGATATTAGACTACTGACATTCAATGGGAATGGAGCAGAGGATCCAGAGCAGCATTGGTTCCTCTGTGAAGCTGTGTGGATGGTTCGCCTCGTTCATAATGCGGACCGAAAGAAGGCGCAGATGATCACGAATCTGAGGGGTCGTGCGTTGGACTGGTTTATGAATTTTTGTGTAGTATCGCCAGGAGCTCCATAGAAGACCCTTGAAGAAATATGACTCACAATTATCTGTGAGTTTAGAAAACCTAAATCTGAGTCACATTGCATCACTAAGACCAAAGAGATAAAACAATCATTGGCAGAGTCCGTATGGGACTTTGACCAGCGATTTAAAACCTTGATGGAAAAAGTAAGTTTCAAAATATCATATGTACAACATAAAGAGTGGTTTATTGCTATGCTATTACCACACATCCGAGGCCCATTGATGCAACACAAGATTGAATCATAGACAAAAGCGGTAGAATTGGCAATGAAGCTGGAATTTTCGCCAATCGGCGATGGTGCTGCAGGAATGGGGCAGATTCAGTCGTATCTTGCTAATCTAACGATATAGCTTCAAGATATCAAGAAGGGCAATGAAGCCCAAGAATACTTATGGTGTATGAAATGCAGAATGGATGAACACCAAGGATAATTGCCTGACCTACATGAACTATATCTCATTGGGTGCGCCAAACCCATTGAGTGCCCAAGGACTACCCTGGTGCCACATATGCTAGTCTAGAGGACATCGCAACGAGAAGTGTCTATAATTGCAAAATATTGTAAGTACCCCAGCAAGCCTCTTTTGTAAATTTTGCAAGTCAGTAGGCCATGAAGAGAAGGATTGTAGAGAATACCAGCTCTTGAAGGAAAAGATGATCGACACCTACTTGATGAAGAATGATGGGAAACCTCAAGTGGAACCAACGCAAGCGTCAATTCATCTTGATAAATTCCCACCCAATAAATATTAGAACCAATATCAGCCGTAGTATGTGTCTCATCATCTATATGCACCACAGAATCAATATCAACCGCAAAACCAGCAGAATCGGTACCCACCACAACAATCACACCCACAGGGAAGGGGTGGGGGGAACTTCAGAGGTCGGGGAGAAGGAGGACTTGACAGAGGAAGAGGTTAAGTTACCTGCTATAACTATGGAAAAATGGGCCATTATGCTAGATATTGCCAAGAGCCTGAAAATACATGCTCATATTGCAAAGCACATGACCATAATGCGGAGAAATGTCCTCAGTTGATTGCAAAGTGGAAATCTAGGACCATTACAGGTCCTAACCTTGCGCAGAATCCGAAACCAATTCCAAATCCTAACTTGAATGTCCATATGATTACTTCTGAGCCAAGAGAGCCAAGTGTTACTATCGTAACATGAGGAGGTGTTGCGACTGGAGCTAACCAAGATGTACCGCAAGAACAACTACAACTGCAGGTACGACCCACGACGTAGAAGAAAGTACCATTCAATGTTAAAAAACAGAAGCAAGTATTTTTGGACATGTGACCAGAGTTCATAGATCAAGAAAAACCATCTACATCAGGTGAAGTCAGGGAGATTCCTTAACGCTTCCAACAGCTATTCCAGAATCAAATCCTGAAAAAGGTTAGTAAGCTCAAATTGTTTTTGTCAAGTTGCTTACCGCTAATGCAAGATAAAAATGTTGTCGCAAAACTACAAGCACTGATAAAATAAACCCCAGAAGAGTCACAACCATAAAGGAGAGTTACCAGGTTAAAAATAAGTTTAAAACTAGGTGCGAGTTAAGAATTATTGTGCAAATAGGTGACTATGACATGGATTACATCATTTTCGACCTGGGCTCGAACGTCAATATTTTGACGCGACAAACCCGGGAGAGTATGGGAAATCCGTCCTTGGACTGGTCTCCTATTCAATTGCGACTTGCAAATCAGGAAAAGGTCCTACCAATTGGTCGGTTGAGTCAAGTTCCTATTGAAATCATACTAACATAAACATACCAGAATAAGAGGGTACACACACAGTTGAAGGAAGTGGTATTTCAAGCGACTAGTTCCTCAAGCCGCTGAAAATCAAGAAAGTAAAGATTGGGTCGCCAGAGAACCCAAAGTTCGCCAATATAGGAGATTATTGGGATGAAGAGACGGTCATAAAGATCAGAGAATTGATGCATGAGTATCAAGACCTATTTCTTACCAATTTCTCAGAGATGAAGGAAATAGTTGGCGACCTGAGAGAGATGAAAATACCCCTGAGAGCAGATGCTAAGCCAGCCAAGTAGCGACCTTATAGGTTGAATCCAAGGTATAAATAAAAGGTAAAAGCTAAATTGGATCACATGCTTGATGTAGGAATCATTGAACTTGTTGAGGAATTAGAGTGGATCATCCCTATAGTGGTCCAGGATAAGAAAACCATAGGATAAGTCAGGATCTATGTCAACCTAAGGAAGATGAACGATGCATGCCTGCATGATCCATTCCCAACACCATTTACAGATTAAGTACTAGAAAGAGTAGGAGGACAAGAGATGTATTCATTCACTGATGACTTCTCTGGCTATCATCAAGTCAGAATCGCGAAGGAAGATCGCCACAAAATGACTTTCATCACAGAATGGGGATGCTACCAGTATACAGTAATGCCCTTTGGACTCAAGAATGCACCTGCTATTTTTTCTAGAATAGTACTTTCTTCCTTTAAATATTTCATTCATAAATTTTTTGAGGTCTACTTTGATGATTGGACTGTGTTTGGTCTAGTAAGAGAGCATATTGAGAGTCTGCGCATCATGTTGGGTCATTGTCACCAGTATCAGATCATGCTTAATTCCAAGAAATGCATTTTTTGCGCACCATTTGGTGTGCAGTTGGGTCACGTTGTATGTCGCGATGGAATTTTGGTAGACCCAACAAAAGTTGTGATTATCCTTGACTTAACACCACCCACATCAGTCACACAATTCAGATCAGTGCTAGGGCACATAGGCTACTACAGGAAGTTTATCATAGGATATTCATAGATCACTGCACCTATGGAAAAGTTGTTGAAGAAATATGCAAATTTTTAGTGGAGGGAACCCTGCCAGGAAAGCTTGGATAAATTGAAGAACAAGATGGCCACTGTGCCAATACTGGTATTCACAGACTAGAAGAAGAATTTCCATGTTCATGTCAACGCATCATCTATCATGCTTGGAATTGTCTTGACACAACCAGGAGAGGGTGTGCTTGACCACCCCATTGCTTTTGCTAGCAGAAAACTGTCGACGACAGAGAAAAAGTACACCACGACAGAGAGAGAAGGATTTCTATGGTCTATACGCTTTCGAAATTTTTGACATTACTTGTTGGTTTGAAATTTCAAAATGTACACTGATCATTCAGCCTTAAAGTACTTGGTCAATAGGTCAGTGTTAGGGGGAAATATCTACCGATGGCTCCTCCTGTTTCAAGATTTTGAATTTGAGGTCATAGTTAAACCTGGTCGACTGAATTTCGGGACAGACCACCTGTCATGGATAGAAAGTGGTGAAGAACCAACCAATATGGAGGATAACTTTCCCGACGCACAACTATTTGTGATCCACACGATGGATGATCAGAATACAGAGTTTAACACTATCATCCATCTCCTCAGCACAGGTTATGCACCTGAAGGATTATCTAATAACCAAAAGAAACATCTGGTTGTCAGAGCTGTTGATTATACATTGATTATGGGACATATGTACAAGCTGGGCGTGGATGAGATACTGCATCAATGTGTTTTTGACTATGAGCGACCTTGGGTAATAAGTGAAGCACATGCCAGTGTCGCAAAAGGACACTATGCAAAAAAGGAAGCTGTGCGCAAGATATTACAAGTAGGACTATGGTGGCCAACCATACATATGGATACTAAGAGCTTCTACCGGTGCTGTGATATCTGCCAGAGAACAGGAAAACCATCTCATCGCGACGAGATGCCTCTTGCACCGTACACAACACTTCAAGCGTTTGACAAGTGGGTCGTTGATTTTGTTGGACCGATCGGTCCACCAGCAAAGAGGACTGGCACACACTACATTATCACTGTGACAGACTACTTAACCAGATGGGCAGAAGCCGACCCTGTTAAATATTGCACCACTGCGACTGCGACAAATTTTTTATTTGAAAATGTGGTGACCATATTTGGCTATCCAAAAATTATACTCAGTGACCAATTTACGCATTTTGTTAACAAAATGATTGCTGAGCTTGCTGCAAAGTTCCAGATCCAACATAAGAAGATGACACCCTATCATCCACAGGTGAATGGAATGGTTGAAGCCTTCAACAAGATTCTGGAGAATGCATTAACCAAAGTATGCAACGTATGCTGAGATGACTGGGATAAAAAAGTATCAGCTGTGCTATGGGTGTATTGCACAACTTGCAAGCGACTGATAAGACACACCCCATTCAGATTGGTGTATGGAAAAGAAGTTGTTGTGCCAATGGAGTACATTTTTCCAAGCCTACGGATTGCTACATTGAAAAAAATGACCGACGAATATGCTGTTGAAAAAATGTTGTCACAACTTGTTCAAATGGAATAGGAACGCTTTGTCGCAGGATTCCATAAAAGTGTCGAGAAGCAAACACAGAAAGCATGGCATGACAGTCATATCAGGATTAAGCCATTCAAAGTTGAAGGACTTTTGTTTCTGTATGATAGCAAATTCTTTAAACATCTAGGAAAGTTAAAGATGCATTGGCTAGGGCCATATTTGATCGTGCACATTACTGACGCGGGCATGGTAAAATTGCAGAAACTAGATGGAACATTAGAGGAAATTTCAATTTAAAATGGGCCTTCTAGAAATAATACAAATTCCATGTCATCATGTATTAGCCAATCAAAATGATTTAAAATTCAAAAAGAGAGCACCTCTTAAACAATTTTTTAATATAAATAATGGGATAGGTATCATAAAGAAAACTACTTTTTTGTTTGTATTTTCGACATATCTCCTTGTGTTTTTACTCAAATTTCGATTGGGAGAGCTCGTTGGATGCGGAATTAAATTTCGTATCCAACGAGTACCCACTCGACATACTTTTGATGGGCCCTACTAAATCATCATTATGTTTTTTCAGGTATTTCTTGTTCTTGTTTTTGGGGTAGCGGGGCCTGTCAAAAGTGTGTCCAGTGGATACTAGTTGGATGCGGAATTTAATTCTGCATCCAACGAGCTCTCCTTATTGAAATTTGAGTAAAAACACAAGGAGATATGTCGAAAATACAAAAAAAGTAGTTTTTCTTTTCTTCCTGCAAAATTAATAAATGTTATTTTATTAATTTATTAATTTTCGTAAGGAGGCCCATTTTGAGTTGAAATTTCCTCTAATGCATATGTCGCAGGTATGGTGAACGAGAATTTCCTGAAACCATAGTACGATGGCTGCAATATGCTTGGCTAAGATCGCATCACGCGAATGAAAATAAAAATAAAAATCAAGGAAACTGTTTTGTCGCATGTTTGCGACAGAACCAGGAAAATCACAGTAAAAAGCAGGAATGACAGGCTGGCCAACATTAAAGAGCGAATATCTGACAAATATTGAGGTGGATATGACAGCTAAGCGTCATTAATTCAACAAGATATGAGGAGAATTACGACGTGATTTTTGGTCCCATCATCCATCCTCGTCATAACTTCCATAACTGCACTGACATGTATAACACAAAACTTGAGTATACAAGTTAATGAGGAATGCGTCGATCGAGAAGCCCATGTGATTGACACAACATTGATATTCCACTGCAATAAACACATGAGGCATGAGCACACCTATAGAAATACGAGTATTCATCACCAAGAACTCTTTTACGTGCACAAAGAGAGAAAGAGAGAACTAGAGCCAATAAGTTAGTAGAGCCGAATCTTGTAACAGAGCGAGCCAAAACCCATGGTCATAGAGATTTCTAGTGCCAACGAGCTATCAGACGTAACCGTTGAACCACCGTATCTGATTGAAGAGGAAATTGTATCGCCCATAGTACAACAGCTAGAAGAAGAATCTGAAGCCATGGTGAGACGCAATCCACAGACCGCTCCCATGGCTGGTTCAGCCCCAGCAGTGGCCCCGATCCAGAATCCATTGAAGAACAAGCAGAAGGTTACTGAAGAAACACCTATGGAGGAAGAACCAGAGTCTCCTTCACAGAAGGATGCGAATACCACCATTGAGAAAGAAAACTTGTTTCCACCATATGTTCAACTAGGGAGAGCCGATGCGCGTGAGGTGAAGCTTCTTGTGGGAGCACGCTCTTCCTTGGTCTTGTCGCAGATCCCCGAGTCAGTACCACTACTATTGAACATAATTCTAAAGCTATCCAAGCTTCATTTTGAAGACTATGATACCAGCCAGCATCCGAGCTTGGAGAGAAAGAATTACATGATCGAAACAACTGCTGAGCCGCCTAACCCATTACTGGAAGTTCCCATGCAATGGGCCAGTGGCATAGATACCGCGGGTTTGTTAAACCTGCTACTGACACCGCATTTTGGTCACAGTACACAGGTAAGCACATATTTCTGACAATTGTTGGTGTGTTTTCATGGCAGATACTTATGAATAGATCGTTCATATACTGTGGATGTCAACCTGATTTCACTAATCACGGGTCTTCTGTGCCAAGGAGGCAACCCCACGCTGTATCTATGGCCGGACAGAGACACCACCAAGATGAAGCAGAAGTATAAACTTCAGTGCTTAGGTAGCGGATTCCTCATTTCCCCTATAGAGAAAAACACCGTGCAGTTCGCCGCAAGGATTTTATCTTGCAAGTTGTTATGCAAGATGCAAGCTATGAAATGTACCGTGTGGGCCATTGAACTTGCGGAGCAATGCACTGCAAGCGTAAAGTTCAATTGGGCACAATTTTTGTTAAATGAACTGAAAGACGATGCAGAGAAATCCTAGGTGGAAGATAAGGATAAATTCCATTACTCATGGCTGCTCATCTTGATCTCTTTTATGGTATGGTCAAACCCACTAGACTACCAGCCACAGGATATCCCCATGCTTTGCTAGGGTGCTAACTACCAGAACGTCTGGGAGAACAAGAAGGATTCGATTTGACAGAAAGACAACAACATTGAGTTCTTCCTGCATGGCAAGGTGCTGCACGATGTCATAAGGAAACAACATAGAATAAGGGTAACAACAGTGAAAAGGTATTCCACATTTATAAATTTTCAGGCCGGTGTTCATAACATTATTTTGGAGCTGAAGGATGATTCGGCCAAGTAGGCACATCCGATGGGTTTTATGATCAAGAATGTGGATGTGGACACAATTATTCAGGACTAGATGACATAATGGTGTGGCCCAATTGAGGAGCAGATGGGACAAGAAGAAGATCCACTAGTTAACCAAGGTGAAAACGCCGATGCAGGCACCGATGGGGTAAATGGCCAAGGAAATGATGGAGGTGATGATCCAGACGATTAGTCATAGGAGGGATAAGGCGAAGATAATGATGGCGGTGATGGGGGCTACAATTGAGGTGATGGAGATGAAACACCCACTAACAAGGATATCTGCAACCGCCAGTAACAACAACAACAAGAGCGCGAACTACCGTGCAAGAAGAGGAAAGCTAGCAAAACGGCTAACGCAGACACATTGAATGAGGAGGATATTCGCTCACCAGAAGAAGTAGCTAAAAACATCCTCGAAGGACTAAGTAGGAACCAGGAATAAGTGGTCGGTCAAGTCGCTGAGCACCTCATTCAACTCATAGAGACCATTAACGAAGTAAAAACCAATGTCGAGGCTGAGACGTATGCCATGGACCCTGGAGACACTTTAGTCGCACCATTACTATTGCTGCCCCTCAAGATGGAATTGCCAGCTCAAGCACTACAGTTAGACACTGAAGAACATGACGTTGTTCTCAAGGCAATGGAGATGTTAACTCTGGATTTTTCAAAGCTCCCATTAGCCGATGTATACTCCCTTCAGTATGTAACCGCAAGAGAGTTGCGGATCATAGAAAATGTGGTGGCATACCAAGCAACCAAGAAGACAAGGAAGGCCAAGGAGCGTAAGGCCCTCCTTAAGGAAATGGACCAGGAGATCAAGGTGCGTGAACAAATTCAACTTACCCTAGTAGAAGCCATCAAGAGCACCATCACATATTTCCCACTAGAAGTAGGTTATGAAGATGAATACTCAGTCACCAAGGTTGTCCATATCTCCAAGGTCGTGGTAGAACTAAAAAATCTAGTTGAAGAGCTTCAGGCACAATAGGTACCAAGCACACCTTCGGAGGTGCTTTAAGAGCGTAGAAAAGTAATGTCTGAGGCTGCGGAAAGGATAAGGCAAGGAGAAACAATCTGCATGGAGGCAGCTGAAGTTGTTTCTGCCATGTGGGAAATGATTTTGGACGATGAGACTGTGGAAAATATTAAGGAAGATATGCAGCAAGATGATGTAAAAATCATCGTGGTAAAGGAATACATGAATAAGCTTCTAATCAAAGAAAGCAGCACGAAGGTCGCAGAGTTGAAGTAGCTCCAACAGGACATAAAAACTCTCCATGACTAGGAGAAGAAAATAAATGATGAAATAGCAGAACATTAGTTGGAGGCAGAGCGAGTTACAAGGCTTCTTTAGCCTATCTAGCAGAAGCTCCAGAATATCACTCAGCCTTTGGGAGAGGGACCATCAAAACATATCAGTTCCGACCATGTGGAACAATTGGCCAAACAGGCGAAGGAAGTAACATAGGAAGTTGCCAGGTGTTGCCGCCTTTCACACACCTGGGTCACATGGCAGAAATCTTCAAACCAATCGGTGTGTCCTTGGGGGCAAGTCTCGAGTCAAGGCTGTCACCTTGTTCTTGACTCCTCCATTTAGGCTCAACTCCTAACGAAGCCAAGGGGGGTAGACCCTATTAAGTTACTAAGGATAATTACTTAGTGTTGTGATGTTAAACTGAATGAGTTACTTAGGAGTTTGCAATTTAACTATAGATGTTCAAAGATGGAAAGATACAAAATATGAACACACGAAAGCACAATGCTGAGACACAATATATATATATATAAAACAAGAAAATAACCAGTGCCTTAGAATGGGGTCAAAAAATAGAAACAATGTACTTGCATGTGCTTGGAGTGAGTGTTTTGTGATTGCCTCTTGGTATGTTTTAAGTTAAAATTGAAGTGTGAGTTGATTAAAATTAGGCAAAGGGGGGACTCCAGATATACCCTAGAGTACTTGGAGTGTGTCCAAAACTAAACCTTCACGGCTACCTGTTGTACAGGATTATACACCTAATAACCATAGGTCTGGGGTTACCAACATACTCAATCAACTTGTAGACAATTGACTCTAAAGTGCAGTAAAGGAAATAGGAGGATTAGAAAGACTTACTCAATTAACGAAGGTCGATCCTTGCTAGTCCTCTTCCACTCTGCTTCACCTTCAAAGTCTTCAAGGTTGCTCCTCTTTCACCTGTCAAGAGTCAATCTTCCAGATACAAGATGATTCATATACATATAAGTAGGTTAGATAAATCACATATAATATGCAGAAACATACACATTTATCAAACCAAGATACATGAAACACATATGGAAGAAGGATTCTCTTTATTATCAATAATGGAAAGAGTTCAGATTACAACCCAACGCCTGAGACAAGGACTCCTCTGCAACCAAAGGATTCTGAGTTCCATTGCTCCAAAGAATTCGGTATACAATCCACCAGCATAACTTTGCTCTCCAAGTCTATCTATATAACACCCTCCCCAAGGCCTGTATTTATATGGAGGAAATAAGGCAGTTTCGAATGTTGAGGAGGTTGAGACAATTAAGAGGATTAAGGGAAATGGCTTAACTAATCTCAAATTAGAGCGTGTTTTTATTTTAAATGTTAAGGGACATATTCGCGGGTATGTAGAAGGACAACCCACGAATGATTCGTGACTTGCTATAAGAGCAACCCGCGAATACATCCATTTGCGACTTGCAGCAACCGACACTCATGAATGATGCGCGATTTGTATATGTGAAGAGTCGCAAATACAACTTAACATAGAAAAATGGCACAGTAACCAGCTGGATGGAGGAGGAATGAATTGTATAGTAAACCAATCTATAGTGTTTTGGGCAAACCTCTATGCATAGATGTCCTTTTGTGTGCCAACATGAGGAATGTCGGCACTCGGACGAAGAGGTGCCATTCAGGTGTATAACACTACCCGCAAGGAATATGTGGGCTGAAATGGAGTCTCTGGGGCTATTGTTCATAACGCACCCGTTAGGGTGTGACAGAGATCGGTGCCCCGAGGTCACTTTTCAGAAGTTCTCGCTTCCTTTGGGTATTTTTCCACCGTGATGGTTCGATCTAGGTGTTGGATTTTCACCTGTTGGTTTGTTAATTTGGGAGAGTGAGTCCTAATTATACTAGTCACTCAAGTGCTTTTGATACATTTTGACTGATCGGATGAACCGCAGCCAAGTGCAGAGCATACACACTGGAGTCTTGTCAATTTCAGTAAGTTTTAAACTGGGTGTTCTTATTTAAAAGAAAACCCTCTAGGAACCTCTTTTGATCCAAGTGGATCTCAATCGGGGAATTGAGGAGGGGTTAATTTTATAATAGCTGAAAAACAAATGATCAAAAGAAAATAGATACACAATTCTAGTTTTCTAATTAGTCCTACCACGAATCTCTTTCCCCTTTCGGGTCAATCGGGAAGTCGTGGGGTAAGTATTAAGATTACTTTGAAATATAAAGTATGGAATATGAAATTAATAATAAAATAAATTATACTACCCTTCATATTATATCAATACTAGTTTGAAAATAAATGAGCAAAAAGCAACAAAAATGACACCGACGCAAATCCCCCCAGGGGGGATGGGGAATGGGCTCGAAAGAGCCTATTCAAAAATAATTTTATTAATAGTGGTTACAATATCAAATAACTGATATAATTCCTCTTGATCCTTATATGTATTTAAATCAAGAGATTACAAGGTGCAAAAATCAAAGGTTTTAGTCAAATGGGAGACCCCTGGGGGGATTTAAACGCTCCTGAAGACACTTTCGAACAGCAGATTCCTTTATTTTCTGTTACACCTGCTAAAAAATAGTGAGCATGTTAGAATAACATATGCCCAAAATAACTTTAAGAGTACCTTTGGATCAGCCTACCTTAACTTTAAAAAGATGGAGTTAAAACTAGCTAAACAAGTGAAAAAGGAACCAAGGAAAGCAAGCTTTCCTTGGGATCTTGGATTGATGTTTGTGCAGCCAATGAAATATGAATTTATTGCTAGATATTAAATTTTATCATACAGCAAATGAAACTACCATAACAGCAAGCTACGAATTTTCACTAAAATGCTTGCGAAAATATGGTAATTTTAGCTAGATCTCTTAAAATTGAACTTTATGTGCAAAACAAAACTAAGATCTATACTATGAGCTTTGAGAGGATAGATCTATGTTGCAATTAATTTTAAGATGATAGATCTAAACAAAAACAAAGCGATGAAAAGGTTACCGGGTGAAGAGTTGATCTTGAGGGAGGAAGAGGAGGAAAGAAATGCCAATTTCCTTGAAGATCCATAGTGGAGCTTTCAGGTGGAATGTCAAGGGACTATGCCTTTGAAAGGTTTTGAAGAGAGTGAAGAAGAAAACTAGATCAGCATCCTCTCCAATGTAGGAACCTATAGCTCAGCTGAAATCAAAGAACTTGCCAAGAAACTTGTGAGATCCGATTAGTACATACACAGAGATTCAAAATAACATGCATATAAGCTTATAGGACATGTTGAATCTAGATCTCCAAACATGCATCAAAGGAAGGATATGGTCAATAAACTTATTGAAAAGCACCTTTCCTATCAAGATTATAATAAGCCTATTATCAATCTTAACAACGGATCTACAAGCAATTAGCAAAAAAATGAATACAGATACAGGTTACCTCAGTAAAATAATGGCAATAATCATCCACACATGTAATGGCACAACACCGTCTAGCCTCCAAAGCTTTTCTTTATTTCAAATGAAGAATTACAATAGTACAATAGTAGCAGCACCTCAATCCCAGTTCTATCTCCTGGAAGAGGAGTCTTATGCTTGGATATATACAGAAACAAGGAGATCCAGTCCAGTGGGGGCGCAAATCCCAAGGAGATAGACCAAATATGCTGATGGAGAGTCCATCAATTCCTAATCTATGTCTAACTGAGCTAGATCTAAGTCTCACTGAGTGCAATTGTCAATCGGAGAGCTGATCTGACTGCCACCTAAACCTGTTGACTAAAACATCCACCAAAACTCATCTAGATGAGCCAAAATGTGTTGAGGAGAGAGGGAGGGCGAAATTCCCCATAAAGGATGCTGAAGATCAACTCTGGATCTGATTTGATCACCTCCTTCAGTCAAGGATTTGTCAGATCCAGTCAATCTGCTTCAGATCTGACTGATTTCAATCAAATCGGCTGAGAATCCACTGATCTATGATTTTGGATTTGCTCCATTATTCATCAATTTATTAATTAAAATAATCAATAATTGATTTTTGGGGCTTTCTGACCTGAATGATGGAAAATCACTCAAAAATAGGAAAAAGTGGGTCCATGGGTTTACATGGTTCTCTTAGCTTGAAAATGAGCACCTACATGACTGAAACAGATTATTTGGCCCACTTTTATTACAAAATCAAAATTTTCAATTAAACTATTAAAAAATAGCCTAAGTTTTGGAAAAATTAAAATTTTAATAAAAAACACTGAAAAAACGGAAAAATTGAAAAATTGAAAAACACCTAGGGGAACTTAGACATGTTCATATGACTCGAACATGATGTCTAGAATGCTTATACATTGACACATAGACTCTAATAACCTCAATAGGCCTAAATTCCAAGCCAACCACCCCAACTTTGGAGGTATGGAGTGAAAAACTCAGAAATTATCAGTCGTTTATTCAACAACCAATAATAACCAAGGGAAAAAACACCCTGGGCTGATTGGATTGACAAATAAAGTCTAAGAGACCGAGTCTTTTACAAACACTATCATGCTAGAACATTTATTACAATTCCCCCATGGGGTGTGAACATGTGATATAGTACAACAAAGCTTCCCAGAAGCAAGACTGAAGGTTCTCTGAAGTCCGAACAAGTTATCCTTGTCCAGTTCACCAGGCTCACTTGATAAAAAACCACTAAGTACAACTTAGGTGGTAACATTCTGGCTCCAACTATGGGACGTGTGCTCGATCTGGTCTTTAAGGCAAGGAGAGGATACGAGAACACCCGAATCTCTGGTTTATCTACCATGTAAAAACATCTCAACTTGACAAAAAAAACCTTAGTAGCACAAGCTTTACATAAAAAACCAAATGAACCATTAAGCTGATTTATTTAAACAAAATAAATGTCACTAACTAATGAAAACAAAAGTGTTTGATTATAGCTAAGTAAAAAAAAAAATGTGGAAAGTAAGTGCTTTTTTTCAAGGAGCTTATTTTCCTACTCTAAGCATGATATAAAAAGGGTTAAGTGTAATCAGAAATCCAATGTAACCACCTATGAATTTTATTAAGATAAAAAAAAATTTCCTTGTCTTTGGTTACCAGCCAAAGTAAGGATACTTTATTCAGAAAATGTAAACCTGCGTGATGATACAAAACCATCAAAAGTTTCTGGTTCATTATTTTCCTCTTTATTCATGTCATAGACTGGATTTTCCATGAATGTCTAGGACTCCTCATCAACATCTTTATCAGGGATAAGGGAGTCCTCATCACTTGTATCATGCTCCAAGCTATACTTGTCCTCATTTTCATACTCATCTTCTTCAGAGAAAAGTTCACAAGGTAGTAAACCTTCCAGACTGTCATCATT
>LPNX010087152.1:166367-206501 GCA_001517045.1 Pseudotsuga menziesii
TTTGGAGGTATAGAGTGAAAAACTCAGAAATTATCAGTCGTTTATTGAACAACCAATAATACCCAAGGGAAAAAACACCCTAGGCTAATCGGATTGTCAAATAAAGTCTATGAGACCGAGTCTTTTATAGACACTATCATGCTAGAACATTTATTACAATTCCCCCATGGGGTATGAACATGTGATATAGTACAACAAAGCTTCCTAGAAGCAAGACTGAAGGTTCTCTGAAGTCCGAACAAGTTATCCTTGTCCAGTTCACCAGGCTCACTTGATAAAAAAACCACTAAGTACAACTTAGGTGGTAACACCAGGGCACAACAAATTTTGAAGGAATTTCAAGACAAGGTTGGTCCTATGGCCCAGCCTGAGCTAGAGGCTTGAGTTTTGTGAACACTCAAATTTTGCGGAGACATCCATTTTTCTTAGTGGCTCAGGACAAGCCACATGTGAGTGTTGGGGGCCTGTTGGGCTAGGAAAAGTACACAAGGAAGAATTCATCGCGCAAGCGTAAGAGGAAAAATAGGCGTGGGATGGAGGAAAAATAGGTAAAAAAGGAAGCTGCGATGAGGAAAGACACATACAGAGTTGGTGGAAGATTTAAAGTGAAACATGTACAAACTAATGGAATACTGTAGAAGGACAAACCGACTGAAGAATACAAGACAGTTTTGTAGCTAGTTATGACCTATATAGATAGGATGAGAGACATTTTCGCGGCTAGTTAAGGCTATGGTTAATATAATGCAGGAATTTTGTGGCCAGTTTTTCCTGTCATCAATGCAATCATAGATATTTTGTATCTACTTATGTCTGTAATAACTGAGTTGTACTCAGTCAACCCTACGCAGTCTTGTAAATACTATAAATAGAAGGAATACGTTCTGTATAAGGGTTAGCTTGGAGAGGTAGCTTCAAGAAGTAGGTTCAGTTAGCTTCAGTATTGTGACTCAAAAGAGGAGTCTAGTAGAAGTAGAAGGTTGTTGAGCCACGGGTCTGCAGCTGAGTGCGCATACAATAGAGTAGAAGAGTCGATCCAGGATGTGTGTGGATCAGTAGGAGTAGATAAAATCAATACACCAGAGAGCATGAGAGCAAGACAATTGAGTCAGATAGACATATATTAAGAATAGTCTGCAAGTCGCAGACTACAAGGTGATAAATATATTTCTCATGCCGGATGAAGAGCACCTTGGTGGTTTTTCCCAGATGGGTTTCCACGTTATTTCCTATGTTGAATGATCGAATGCTTATGTGAATGTTGATTGTTTTCTTACTTTGTATTGTTACAGTTACTGATTTAATGCATGTCTCAATATTACCAATCAACGAATGAATGAATGTTTAAAGCATTGTTGACATGTTATGTATAATTTCCTGGTTAAATTTGCTAAGTTACAATATACGTCACACACTGTTTATCATAAGTAAGTAACTTGCTGCGCTGCACGATTGCATCATTTGTTAAGTGGTTAATGATAAGGTTGTGTCGCACGTTGGTTGTGGCATATAGGTTTACCTATGTCACACAGTAATAGAATCCATCCTCCTATCTCTGTCGAGCACCTTGGCCATGCACCAAGGGACTATAATCCCTCGCCAACTGTGGAAACATGGTTATGGCAGTTACACATTAAGATATCTCGGGTGAGACTGCACCTACCTTGCGGGTGTTGCCGACTTAGCTTGCTCTGTAGGGCTGATATCTTTTGGTGTATTTTGGTATTGTGTTGTTGTTGAACGTTGGGTCACGTAAGTAAGGAGATAGAGGCCAACATAGAGCTCTCCCCACATTCAAGAAAAAAATTTATATTTTTCTATAACATTACTATTTTTATTCCAAACACGGTTTCCCCTATTTTGGAAGATGTATTTTGTAATATTCTACAACATCATGTCACCAAGAGAAAATTGGGTGAATTCTCTCTCGTAGAGCATGTCCACACTAAGGATACTGTTATAATCTCACAGATCACATAGGGTTACCAATAATACACATTAATAACAGATATACATAACAGAGACAAGAGACCAGAACAAGCAAGCAGAATAATGGATTATATTATAGTGAAAGGGTCCATACAATACAGAGAACTAAACCGAGTTCTCATCTGGATCAACAGCCTAATATATATGAATTACAAACAGTTACAAATAACTACCTGTCGGTTCGGTGAACCGACACGACCTTATGTGGCCGACCTAACCTCTAATTAGTCAGCTGACTGACTTAATCGGCTGATCGACTAAGTCGGCTATCATTCAAGTCAGCTTACCGACTTGCTCCTCCAACATCTCCCCCACAAAAAAAACATTTCTTCGTCCCGAAGAAATAGGGAGGTACAAAAAAATTTCTTTGTCGGTCCTTAGGTGGTTATTTATGTGCTTGGTCTTCATGGGCTGTGAAGTCTGATTGTTGGTCTTTTCTGCACACAGACTTCAACAATTGCTTCAGCTGTCACTGCCAGCTAATGTTGAAATGCTGTCCAACTTTGCAGTATTTTTTGGATGTCGATTGTTAATGTAGTCAGACTTGATAATATTGACATATTTTCTTGAATGGAGAGTTCTGCTATGTTCTCCATGTCGGGACCCATAAACTGGTGCTTTTCCTCTGCTGTCTCAAAAAGTCATCTCATCTGCGGGCAGATGATGTCTAATTTTTCTAGATTTGGA
Source organism: Pseudotsuga menziesii (assembly GCA_001517045.1). NCBI lineage: Eukaryota > Viridiplantae > Streptophyta > Pinopsida > Pinales > Pinaceae > Pseudotsuga > Pseudotsuga menziesii. The sequence continues at coordinate 169,044 of LPNX010087152.1, forward strand.
ATTGCTTGTTGCACCCATTTGTATGCTTGTTGCTCGTGCTTCTGCAACTTGGCGGTTTCGAGCACTATTTTATTTTCAATTGTGCTCCTGAGTTCTACCTCTGTGCTTTTTCTCTTTTCGAGCGCTTGGATTTCTTGTTGGGTTTGTTGAACTTGCTGATAGACTTTCCCATAATATCATTAGAGGAAATTTGGGGTCTAAAATGGGCCTTATAAGAAAATGCGCCAACAATAAATTTTGTGAGTTGGAATTCAAGAACCAATAGAATTTCAATAAAATGAGTCAACCATAATGGTTGAATTGACACATTTGTCAGAAAATAAAACTACTTTTTGTGTTTGTATTTTCGACATATCTCTCTATGTTTTTACTCAAATTTTAGGCAGGAGAGCTCGTTGGATGCAGAATTTAATTCCGCATCCAAGGAGTACCCACACTGCATACTTTTGATGGACCCCACTACCCCAAAAATAAGAAATACCTGAAAAAACGTGATGATGATGTCATCATCACATTTTTTCAGGCATTTCCTGTTTTTGGGGTAGCCCTGGTCCGTCCAAAGTATGTATTGTGGGTACTCATTAGATGTGAAATTAAATTCCGCATCCAACAATCTCTCCCACTCATAATTTGAGTAAAAACACAGGGAGATATGTCAAAAATACGAACAAAAAAATAGTTTTTTTCATTCTTCCTCCAAAATTAATAACTATTATTTTATTATTTTAACTATTATTTTATCATTTTCCTTAGGAAGCCCATTTTAGACCTCAAATTTCCTCTAATGGCAGGCCAATCTCTCAGTACTTCTTCTGTAATGACCAACTCCTCCATGTGATCTCGTAGTACTTTGTATGCTTCTGCGAAAGCTGTGTGCTGTTGTGTCAGCAGTCGAACTGTTTCTTCTTTCTACTCCTCTTTGGTATCCTGCCTTTGTGCCTGTAGTGCTGACACCACGCTCTCAAATAGCTGATAAGCCTTTTCTAGCGGCTTGTCGGTGTCGACCTTTGTCAGTCCTGGTATCACAGATTGTACCAAGTTTTTCCATTTGTTAAGGAACTCGACTTGTTCTTTTTGGTTCTCGTCAAGCTCCCTACGTCTACTCTGGCTTCTTTTTTTGCTTCGATTTCCAAGGATTCCAATAGTTTTCCTAATTATCCATCCTTTAGTTTAGTTGGGTCGACTACAGTGGTCAATCCAAGTTGAATGATGTGGACCATTGTTGTCTGGCTTTGATGGTCCTTCTTCTTCTTGTCTTTCTTTCTTTTGTGCTTCTGCTGCTCTACTTGCTTTGGCACCTGTGTACTTGTAACAGTCAGAATTGGTTGCTGACTAGCAGTAGTCAATGGTATTTCTGGTTGGGCTGGTTGGATAACTGCTGCAACTAGTTGTGCATCTAGTTGGATGGATTCATAGGGTCTAGATGCGGTTGCAGTTGGTGCTAATGGTTGTGGTGGAGGTGGTTCAGGTGTAGCTGGTTGGATTAGAGACTCTGGTTGGTGAAGCAGTGGTGATGGTGTTGGTGAATGTTCTGGTGTGATTGGATTAGTGGAGATATGGTCAGGTGAGGGGTTGTGGGTTTGTGGAGGTGATTTTTCTTGGAGGTCGGAGAAGAGTTCCTTGATTTTTCGACTTATTTCGTCCATGTCCTCTCCTTCCTCATCTCCGGTTGGTTCATTGGATGATAGATGTGGTCCGACTTGTGACAAATTCAGCTTCTTTGTCGGGATTCCTTTCAAATGTCAAACTCGCAATTGAAAAAGTCCTTGGTCTCTGAATTATTTGTCCAAGTTGGGGAACGGTCAGTCTAGAACCACCGGCTTCAAACAAGGGGGCTTTGGTGGTGATCTTTTGAACCGATGTGAGTAACTCAGGCAACTTTTCAATTATTCCTGGAGGTCTCTGTCACGGTCAAACTTTTCATTCACGGTCTCCAACATAGAATTCTTGCATATGTCGAGTGGACTTATGGAAAGCTGTTCTAGGATTAGCTCTTGTGTGATTTTGGTCGGAGATGGGGGTGGAGGTGTAGACACGAGATCCAAAACATTTTCAACTATCGAAGTGTTTGTGCTTTTCACCCTCTTTGGCCGACCTTGTTGTGCCTCTGCTTTGACAAATCTTTGGAACTGTGTTTCCACCGGCACTTTTTTTGCTACAGCATCTTCTATAATGTCGCATGCTATGGCTTCCAGTTCTTCCTCGTCTTCTGAGGACTCTGGAATGATAAGCTTTCACTTACCTTTTCCTTGCTCCTGTTCCTGTGTTTTCTTCCTTTTTCTTGAAGCTGCTATCTCCTTCGATAATTTGGTTATGTTTTTTTTGGTGACAGCATATTCTAGATCTTCAGTGTCTATTTCTCCTCCCTGGTCTTTAGTCGAGACAAGGCTTTCTTCAGCTGGATTGGCTACCAGTTGTTGTGTTTGTGTATCTTCCCTTTGTCCTGTCAGAGGTTTGATTACGATTTGTAGTCAGCCGGTGCCTTCGACCGATGTCTCCTCTGACACAAACGTGCTGATGTATAGGTTGAGCTCGTAATCTTCCTCCTTCTCCTGGTCTGTCAGTGGCTCTTCTATCAAGAAATTTATTTATTTTTCCCTTGCTTGTATCGACAGTTTTGAACCTGTCTATCGAGCTACCTCTCTGAAGATCTTTTCAACTGTCGGGTAATAGTCGAGAGATCTCACCTTTTCCTTGGTGCCTTGCATGTACCATACCGTGGTATGGTCGAGTTCTAGCTGGATGTGGGCATTTTTGGGTAGACTTCGTCGGATGTTTTGGGGCACCCTCCATCTAGTCGTGCGGACTTTCAGCTGTTGGAACTAGTTTTCGAACAACACTTTTCCATTTGCAAGTTATTTTAGTGTTCCATTGTGGGAGAATGGTTTGAATCTCCACATATGAAATTTTTTTGGTTCTTGAAATTGCTTATCCCTGACAGGGCACAAGGTGTACATAAATATCCATAACATTAGGGATGGAAACCTGATAATTCCTCCCGACTCCTGACATTTTTCGTAGATGCCTTTGAGCATGTCGGCGACATACTCAGCCCATCTGTATATCTTTCCTGTGTGGGCAATGGTATCCACTAGCTCCAACATATCTAGTTTGAGGTCGCTTCCTCAACCTGCCGGTGTAAGTGCAGTGGCTATGATTTTGGCCACTATTTGTGGTGTCCAAGTTTGTATTTGGCTAATCATTATCCCTTTGGAGTTTTTTCCTGATGTTGATCCTATTAGTTCTTCTACCAACCCTTCCTTGATTTCGACTGGTACTAGTTCACCTTGGTTTGATAACCCAGAGATTTCAACCAGTCGGTCGAAGTAAAATCTACTGTTATGATACCGGCTTATGATAAATTTCGTCGTAGTTTCCTTCGTGCCTCCAAAGCTGGCCATGATCGGTGCATTGATGTAGTTTACAATGGTACTGTGGTTTATTTTCTCTGTAGCTTGTGTAGGCCTTTTGTCGACATAAGCCCACTCTTTAATCTCGGTCCATAGTTTCACCCATGAGCTCTCCTGAACCTTGGCGTTCTTGATGAGTTTGAGTCTCCTCATCAATGGTGTCTCCGCGGTCTATAGTTCTTTAGCCTTGGCTACATCTCTGGTTTGTTTAGGTGCCATCTTGTCGGTCTGCTGGTTGATTTTGCTTTGGTATTCTTGGTTTTCATTTGTCTAGTTGCTAATTTGCTCTCTCTGTTCGGATGCTGTAAATGATCCTTTAGCGGTTCAGTATTTATAGTTGCTACGTTTGACATTTTTGTCAATGGGTGTATTAATGGTGGACGTGATGGTCCATCATGAACACTTGAGTTTACGTTAATGGTGATTTTATTTTGTCATCCGTAGTCATGAAGGTGGGATGGGACTTTCGATGTCATTGGTGAATGTCGATTATGTGAGTGGTCGATGGTTTTATGTCTATGGGCATGATGTCAGTTGTCATGGTGGTGATTTCCTGTCATACTGTCTTATGTTTTTCGATCTTGTTTTAGTTTTTGGATTTTCAGATTTTTATAGCTTTTGTTTAACCGTTATGGTCGTTTTTTTTCGTTTTTTTTTTTAACCTGGTTTAGTTTCTGTACCATACCGCTTTAGTCGGGCACCATTAACAAGTTTCTGAAATACTATGCCCTGTAGCATCCTTAGTCGGACTGATCCATTGGCATGTACCTCTTCGACAACATAGGGTCCCATCCATTCTGTATGTATCTTTTTGGGTTTTCCTTTTACTTGACTATTGTATAGTAAGGCAAGGTCTCCTACCGTCAGGTTTTTGTTTTTGATGTTTCGATCGTGCCATGCCTTCTGTTGTTGTTTCTGGATTTCTTGATGTTGTAACGTTATTAGTCAATGTTCTTCAAGCTTACTTAGTTGCAATAGTCGGTCCTTTCTTCCTTGTTCGACATCTACATGCAAAATTTCTGCGATAATAGGTGTCTGTTGTCGAAAGTGTATAGGAACTACTGCTTCCTATCCATAAACTAGTTGAAACGGTGTTTGGTCAGTTGAGCGCTTATATGTCATTCGGTATGCCCATAGTACTGCAGGTATCTTTTCATCCTAGTCATCTTTTTCGATGTTACATGTTTTGGTTAATCCTTTTGTTAATGTTTTGTTAAATGATTCAATTGCTCCATTCGACTAAGGGTGGTAAGCTGTACTCCGTCAGTGGTCAATTTGGAACTGGTTTGTTAGTGTTTTAATAGTTTTATTGATGAAGTGTGTTCTCTAGTCACTAATTAGGGTTAATGGACATCCAAATATGGTAATGATATTCTCATAGATAAACTTAGCAGCTATCTCGCTAGAACATGTGTCGACTGGTTCTACCTCTGCCCATTTGGTTACGTATTCGACTGCAGTTATTATGTACCTTGCACCTATTCTTTTTGTTGGTATAGGAAATGGTCCTATGAAGTCAATGGCCCAAATTTCAAATGTCAAACTTGGGTTTACTGATATCAGGGGCATTTCTATACTAGGCAAGGGTCGACCTAGTTGTTGACATCTGTCACATTGGCTTAAAAAGTTTTTGCAATCTTTGTGAAGTGTCAGCCACCACAACCCTGATTGTTGGATTTTATTTGCAGTTGTGTCTACTTGGAAATGTCCTCCTACATGTCCGTAATGTGCTTCGTACATAATATTATTTCTTTCATGTTCTATTACACACCTTCTGAGGATGTCGTCTAAACCCATTTTATATAGGAATCCATTTATGAGACTGTATGGTGTAGCTTTCATGGCTAATATTTGTTTCTTATTCGTACTCATGCCTTCTGGTGCTTGTTCATCTTCTAAAAACTGATCTATTTCCTCTAACTCTGCCAAGACTGCTTCTATTCTAAATAAATGTGCATCCGGTAAGTCGTCTTCGACTCCTGTCGGTTCCTCCCCTGTGTCGATTCGGGATAAGTGGTCGGGACTGACATTTAGCTTACCTGGTCTGACAATGACTTCGAATTAAAATTTTTGGAATAGAAGTAGCCATCGAAAAATTCTTTCATGGTGTAGCGGCTTATTTACGAGATATTTTAGTGTTTGATGGTCAGTGTAAAAGATAAATGGATTAGCTAGTAGATAGTGTCGATATTTTTGTAGTGCAAAGACCATTCCTAATGCTTCTCTTTCGGTTGTCGAATAGTTTCTTTCAGCTTTGTTTAGTTTCCTGATACTGTAAACTATAGGATAGTCCATTCCATCATTTCCTGGCTGAGTTAGGATTGCTCCTATTTCTAGGCTTGATGCATCGATGTGAACATGGAATTTGATCGACCAGTTTGGAAACCTTAGGATGGGATCTTCGACTAGCTTTCTTTTTAGTTTTTCGTATGATATGTTGCACTCCTCTGTCTAGTTAAATTCCTAATCATCTCTTAGCAATTCTTCCAATGGGTATGTCATGTTTGAATAATGTCTTATGAATTTTCTATAGTATCATGTATGACCAAGTAGTACCCTGACTTGTTTTGGATTTATTAGAGGTTTTAAGTCGAGGAAGATTTTATTTTTGCGAAGTCAACTTTAATACCTTCTTTACAGACAATGTGTCCTAATAGTATTCCTATAGGAGTTATAAATATGCACTTCTTAATGTTTAGTGATAGTTGGATCTGTCAACATCATTCCAGCATAAGTCTTATCCATTTACAATGGTCCTTTAGTGTAGAGTATATTGTCCAATCGTCAAAATATACTGCCATTGTTTTGTAAATGTACTCCTAAAATGTTTTAACCACGATCCTTGAAAAGACTGTAGGTGCATTTTTAAGTCCAAAAGGCATAACCATGTAAGCAAATGAGCCAAATTCACATACGAAGGTTGTCTTTTTCTGATCTTCTTTGGCTATTGGTACTTGATTATAACCTAAGAATCCATCTGTAAACGAATAGCATTCATGTCCTGCTACCTCATTTAAGATTTCATCTGCATAAGGAGTTGGAAATGGGTCTGTTAATGTAACTTTATTGAGTTCTTTGAAGTCGACACAGATCCTTAGCTTGGTTGGATCATGTTTCTTTGGTTGACCCACCATTAGACTTGCCCATTCTGATTGGTCAATAGGGTAGATGATTCCTACTGCAAGCATGTTATCAATCTCTTTCTTGACTATCTCTTTGTATTTATGAGCTAGTTTATATGGTATTTTCTTAACAGGTCGAACATCAGGTTTTATGTCGATCTTCATTTCACCCATTTCATGTACTAGACCTTTAAGATCCTTATAGTCTCTAGGAAATACATCCTAGAATTCTTTAACTAGGTTTGTGATCTCTGTTGTTTGTGCTTCAGACCAGTAGTCTCCAAGTTTTGCTATTTTTAGTCGATCATCATTTGATATGTCGAACTCTCTAGTTTTGACTTTAGCATCTATCCATTCTAGTGCTTTAGCTTCATTGATTGGTCGACTTCCTTACTTAAACTGTGAGAATGTGGCAGGTAAGTCTACTGCAGTCATTCAGTCAGTATCTTCCTTGTCGGTTGTTTCAACTTTGAGTACTGTGCAAATAGGTTTGGTCGTTTCGACATGGTTTGATTTCCATCTGAAGCTTTTCCCTTCCAAATTTTCATTTTCCAACTATAATCTTGTTGACTGTGGTATTGTCCCGATTTTTATAGTATTACAGTTTATTGTCGGTCGGTTGTCCCTTAGGGTTTTGTTTTCTGTCGATTGTACAAATGCTTTGATCTGTTTTGCAGTTTCGACCAAATTCTCATTTTGGGGTTCAAAGTTGAAGTCTTTGATAAAATTTTATTTGATTTTATGCCATAGGAATGTTTCACCCCAAGCTTCTTCCATCTTGTACCATTTGTTTGGTAAGCCGACGAGTGTTGATGGAAATAAGTGTGGCCATGTACGTTCATCTTTATATCCCAGTCTTCTCCATTATTTTTCACATATCTTTATATGGTTTTTTGGATCTTGTCCTTGGGTAAATATAGGTATCTGAGCTTGGTTGGTTAACTTCTTTCCTCCAAATCTTTCTACAAAATAAGTCAAAGTTGTTGTCCATGTCTGCAATCTTGACTAATGGGTATCCCACCATCTAGTAACTTGTCCTGTAAAAGTTTCTACTAAACTTTGTAGTCGTCCATGTTCACTGATGTTCCTAGATACTTGGTATACATGCATAATTGTTGATTCTCTTTCTTTATACCTCAGAATTTTTTGGGTATTTATATTTCTTGGTTGCAAGGTAGGATATTCCCTAATTTTCTTCTCAAATATTTTTGGAATGCTGGACACCACAAAGCATTGTCTAACTGGTTTCTTCTATACTTTTTGAATGGTCCAGCATCCTCTTGCTTTTGTTTCATAGTTTTCAACCTCCCAATCATATAGTTCTTCATCTGAATTGTATCCTACTGAGTCTTGGTTTCCTAAGTAAAGTTCACCATATGTATTAGGTTCTATGTAATCTTTATTATTCTATATTTGATATAGTTGTCAGATGTCAACTTCTTCATCGATTGGTTTTGTCCAAGGTTCTCCTTGGGATGGATGAATAGGTACTATGACTTTTTGTCCATTCCCCTTTAATTTTATTCTTTCTTTGTCCAAGGATATCGAGACTTTCATTTTTCTCCGCCAAGGTCGACCTACTAACACTGGGAAGGAACTGGATCCTTCCTTAGGGTCAATTATTTTGAAGTCGACTTTGGTCGATATAGCTTTTATCGTTGTGTCGACATTTTTCTAGACTCCAATAGGTTCAATTAGGCCTTGGTCGACTAGTTTCAGGTATATGCCTGATTCATATAATCGAGGTCTGCCTAACTGTTCCCATGTGTCTCGAGTCATAATATTTACCTGTTATCCGAAATCGAGTACAACTTGTCGAACATGGAATCCTTCAATTTCCAGGTCGACAAGTGGGTCGGCATCACTTTTATCTTTTTGGTTTAAGCTGCAGATATTCTTCGTTTTTTTTCAGTGTTTTTGTTGTGTTTTATTTTATCCAGTAAGTCGATGAATTGCAATACTATTTTATCTTTTTGTACCAACTTTATTAGCTCTTTTACTGTGTCCTGTTGATTATCATCTTCTTCTTCCTGTCGAGCAAATTCTCTAAATATATTTGTTGCATCTTTATATATTTGTTTTTCTTTAACTGGGTCAAGATAAACATTTTTTTCTTTTATCTTGCTTATTTGGGGGTTATCATTCCCAGTTTTCATCCCTTGTCAGGTTACGATATGTAAATTATTTGTATTGATAATATCATGTTTTTGCACACACGACAAGACATTAACATTTTTCTTTTTATTTATCTTTTCAAGCATAGTAGGGAAATCCTCTAATGAGCGGTCCCCAACTCCACAACTAGTACAGAATTTTAGGTCAGTCTTGTCCTTGTATGGACAGTCTGCATGTCAGTGTCCTTCCTTGTAACATGTGAAACATTGGATGGGTAGACGTGGTCGGTTGTCTCGATTCCCAGAGAATCGACCTCGACTTCCATAGCCTCCACGTCGGTTGTCAAACCAGTGTTCGTACCGACGACCTTTGTACCTTTGATTACTTTGGTTTTTTTGTGTATTGTTTCGTTGCTCATTGTTCTATGCAACTACGTTAGTCTGATATACTGCCTGATAATTTTGTCAATTCTTTAGATTCAGGTGGCAGTCAGAGGTGTTATGATTTTTAGTTTCACATATTGCGCACCATGATGCTTTGCCATTCTTCATGTTGAATGGGCAATATTTTGTGGTATGCTCTCCATGCTCCTGGAAGATGTCGCAGAAACATTTTGTTTACACAAATCGAACATCTTGTTGGCTAATATCCTGTCGGCAGTTGTCCTTTGAATGTACAGCCATCAAGCACTTCATGCACCAAATATCCTTACTCTTAAGGTTTAGCTCTTTTAGAGATTTTTGCATGATCTCATTATGTTCCTCCAGTTTGTGATCCCTGGAATATGCTGGAATGTCTTCATCCATTTCTATCAATAGAGATTTCGTGAGTGCATCTTCATAAGTTTTGAATGTCTCCAGACTAATGTGTCGACGAATTTTCTATGACAGACCTGTAATAAACCCCTAGATTAATAGTTTCTCATCAATGACATAATCCAACTGGCTGAGAAGGTCTTTCCAGTGTTTGTCGTAGTTGCGGACAGTTTCTCCTAGATTTTGTGATGTTGTCTTTAATTTCTTTTCTTCCAGATGTTTTGCATCTGGAGTTTTAAAGAACGATAGAAATTGTGCTTTGACTTCGGCTTTAGTTGCTTGGGGAGTTCTCTTAGAAAGTTCATATACCATGTTAATGCCATTTTCCTCAAGGCACCAATGAACTGCGCTATCTGTCTGTCTCAATTTGTAACTTGGTTTTCCTCCCAAGTCGACTCACAGACGAACCAATGTCGTCTGGGGTCCTCATCGCCCTCATATAGAGGGATGTGCGCTGACTCGTGACCCATGTCGGAGTCACTATCACTGTCTTCCTTAGGAGGTGGCGATGATGGGGGTGGTGGTGGGGATAGTGGAATATTTTGTTTATTCTTCTGTGCATAACTATTGTCAACAGAACTCTCGTTTCTGTCGGTCGTCTTAGTTGTTGTTTCTTCTCCAACAAGCAGTCGGTCGGGGTCAACTTCTCCTGTCGATGTCCAACTGCAATTATTTGTCTGCAACTCCAAAAATTTTGTATCTTCCAAAGTTGTATTTGGTGGGGGGGTGCTCCTTCATGTGTCAAGTAAAGTAAGTGGATACTTCGGTTGGAGGGTAACGCTTGAAGCGTGACCCAATTTCCTTCTTCTGGTCGATGGATAATTAGATGATTATCATCGTTTCTCTTGTCGTCTAGTTGACTCCAAATACCAAAGTCACCAGCTCTTAGTCTGAGGTCCTCTTTGACAATGGTTTGTATCCTGGTACTCGAATTCATCGGAGATAGAGGTCTTACCTCCTGGGGTACTTCTAATTGGAGAGCTTCTCGTTGCTCTATCCACAAATCTTCTTCCATAGGGGATGCTTCTTCTTCCATGCCTTCTTCATGTCGGTCGTGACCCGACTCTGGTGGATTTCTCTCTTGGTCAATCACCCTAGTGCTCATTCCTTTTTGCGGTAATATGGCTCTTTCCCTTCTCTCTTCCCTTCTTTGTAGCCTCTTCTCCCTATCTATTTTTTGAAAGTCCGTCGTACCTTTATGTGACACTATCTTTTAGATTTCCCTTTTAGGTCGATTTTTCATTGCTAGTGAATGGTATCTCTTTAGTCGACTAGAATCCTCTCCACTTTACCCCGACATACGACCAGCTACCCCCCCATTTCCTACCCGACGCCTTAGAAATCCCGGATAGTTCTATTCATTTGCTTAGGAAGTATTCCCACTCCCTTTCGGCAATGAATTTTTCCCACTTCTTTTGTTTCTTTGCCTAGTTAGTATTTTGTGGCGATTCGTGTAATAATGGATGAGGTTCAACGATATGACCTACTCCTTTCTCGATCAAAAATTTGAACAGCAAGGCTGGTAAAGAACATAAGAATTGTTCGGTGAGGTCTGTGTAGAATTTCTTCTGGATATTTTACACCGAAGTTCTTTCCTCTACGGATTGCTCCTCACATAATTCATCGGCGATATTTTTGAACCACTCTGACAGGTTTGTTCTTCCCCCTTGAATCAGTTTGTCTAGTAGCTGTTGGTCTTTAATCGCTTCTAGATTTTTCATCCAGGAGTTTCTTCAAAAGCTAGGGCACTGATTCTACAAACTTCTCATGAGTCTTGGTAAAGAACCTTTCTTTTGCTTGAGCAGTCGTTAATCTATTTTTTTGTGCGTAATTTTGGAAGTAGTTTGCTATTTTACGCTCCCACCAGTCCTTAATCTCTTGTTCTGATATCATCTACTTGTATACATCTCAGACATGTACTGCCAGCAATGGAACCAATGTTGTAATCTCACAGATCACATAGGGTTACCAATAATACACATTAATAACAGATATACATAACATAGACAAGAGACCAGAACAAGTAAGCAGAATAACAGATTATATTATAGTGAAAGGGTCCATACAATACAGAGAACTGAACCGAGTTCTCATCTGGCTCAACAACCTAATATATATGAATTACAAACAGTTACAAATAACTACCTATCGGTTAGGTGAACCGACATGACCTTATGTGGCCGACCTAACCTCTAATTAGTCGGTTGACCAACTTAGTCGACTGATCGACTAAGTCGGCTATCATTCAAGTCGGCTTACTGAATTGCTCCTCCAACAGATACTACCTCCTCATGTACACACGATTCTCCAAAGGTAACTTCCATGTTTTCTAAATTGAAAAGGCCAATATGATCATATTTTCTTAAGGAGGAACATCGATTAAAAACCATGGCTCCCATATGGATTGAATATATTGCTCAACAAATATTTGGAAATGACGATCTCTTCAAAGATAAGGCTGGTGATTCCACACATTTGGTTGTGCAAAATGCTCTATGGCTTTCCATTTCTACTCAAGAATGGATTTCATACTTTTTGGCTACCAAACATATGACAAAGCACCAACTCTCCCTCTTTGATTACAATGATTATCATAAAGATAGACGGGTTCTTAAAGACATCAATGACAAATTTAAATTTATTGCCTTTGGATATTGTGATGAAACTTAACATCTATACAAGTTGTGTAAGTTTTCTTCGCCTTTAACTTTGAATAAATTTATTGCAATGATGTCCAATGTGGATAATTATTGTAATCTATGGGAATTTCTTAGTAACAACTCTGGCACATGATTCGTCTTTGCATTGGTGAATTCCTTCCACTTATTAACCCTCCCACTAGTTTTTGTGAGGGATCTGTGATGTGTAAGCATCATTGATAGTCCTTCCCTAAAGGATGAATCAATATGGGCCTCCAAACCCCTTATGTTAATACTGTTAGAATTAATATGCCATTGGTATTCAAGTAATGAGTGCTATTAGATTCTTAATTATTTGCAGTGAAAGGGAAAGAATAATACCCACTGAACAAAACAAATCTCACATGAAACATACAATAATTCCTCATTATAATTACAGTATAAACTTCATTAATCCCAATAGTATACAACAGTGTTACATAAAGGAGAATTCAAATCATGAGAGATGAATTCGAATCTACCAACTCAAGACTGATTTCATGGCTAACTAGAAGTGTCTAAATCACTATCAGAGTTCAACAGAGTAACTACATTTGTCTAATACCATCTCTCAATCAGTTACAATCAATCAAACTAATCTAACTGTAGTGGCAGGTGATAAGTAGGTGAGAATTGGCGCCTTCACACATGCATCCATGCATAACTGGTGCTAACTAAACTAGAGGATATCTAACCGAAGCATAACTAAGCTTGACTAGTCACCAGCTGCCAACAACTGAAGGAGTTTGGTGCCGACACTCCTAGTGGCTCCTAAAATGTAGGGATTGGTCTAGGAGGTGCCTAAACTGATGCATGAAGGTGCAGTCAATTCCGGTTATCCTCTATTGGTGTTTCCCACACTCTAGTGACTGGTACATATGGCCCCATTAGGTACTAAGTGGACCCAATAATATTTAAGTGGACCAATAATAAATACTAACTGGACCCAATTGTACTAGTGTATCCAATAGTAACTAAATGACTCATAATTTAGGAAAATATAATCTAATAGGCAATTTGGACAAGGGAGGATTATAAATCCTAACACCCCCCCTGAATCCTAACTTGGACAACTACGGGCCCTGGAAACAAGGCCAAGAGTCACCCATATACAATATATAAGAAACAAAAATGTTGCTTAATAAACCTAGGAAATAGGGGGAAACCTCATGGGAAACCCCCCCCTCAAAATAAGCAGGAATCATGAAAAAAACAAGTTAAAAACTTACAAAACCTTTTGTTGCAATTTGCAGCAAAAAAAACAGTATTATGGTTCTTCTGTGCAAAAAAATCCTGAATCTATGCATGTGAACCTCTGAATACAAACTAAATGATTATGTCTAGAGTAATTTTCCTCTTGGGAAGAAGAAGAGTATACTCAATTGAATTAGGAACATAGACATCTGCAAGATGAAAACTGGACCCATGTAGAGCAACTAAAATCAACTGATAAGAGAGCAAAAGTGCTTGAGAATTAGAACCATGTGAGGAACACATAATAAACTGATATATTGAAGCCTTGAACATCAAACCATGTGAGGTAAAATCAGCCCCAAGTGTTAGGATAAAGTGTCCAAGTGAATGCTGAATGTCTACATCTTTACTAGTTCTGTGAGGAGATGATCATGTGATCAAATAGATAGGTAGAGAAGCCCTGGGAATGTGGAGAGAGAATGCTTGAGCTCCATAATCTGATATAGATTCAGAAAATACCCAATGATTCACAAAATATAATATCATCAAACTCATAAGAGGAAATTAATATCAAATCCCCCACAACAAGTTTGAAGGAGAGTGGCGGTACTTGATTTGTCACACCAAAATTGATGAGACCAACTACAAGCATGACTAATGGCTCTTAGAACTTAAAAATTGAACCAAATAATATCATATAAGATCCAAATAACATCATATAATATCCAAATAATTTCATATCATATCCAAAAGTGTGGAATGACATCAAATCCCCAACAACAATTTTGAAGGAGATTTGCGGTACTTGATTTTTCACACCAAAATTGATGAGAACAGCTACAAGCATTCCTGAAATCTCTTGAAACTTAAAAAATGAACCAAATAAGATCATATCAGATCCAAATAATTTTATATCATATCCAAGAGTGTGGAACAAATCCAAGTACCCCACCGAAATGGTAGATGCACAATCTTTTCATTTGTCAACAAAATTATGAATATTGGTGCATGCAGTCATGTAGGAATTTGTTGGAAGCTCAACACCAAAGAGAGTGAATGGATCACTCCTAAATCATGATAGTTCTTCCAAAATATCAAAATATGCACAAAATATAATATCATCAAAATCATGAGAGAAAACTAACATCAAATCACCAGCAACAATTTTGAAAGAGACTTTTTTCACTTGGTTTTTCACACCAAAATTGATGAGAATAGCTAGATGTATCACTGTAGGCTCTTGAACCTTGAAACTTGAAACAAATAAAATCATATCAGATCCAAAAAATTTCATATCAAATCCAAGAGTTTGGAACAAAACCAGGTGCTCCACTTAGATGGTAGATGCACAATTTTCTCCTTCTTCAAAACTCTAGAGTATTGGTGCATGCAATCATGTAGGAATTTGCTGGAAGCTCTAGATCAATGAGAGTGAATGGAGCACTCATACAATCTGATATTATTTCCAAAATATCCAAATATTCATAAATATATATCAACAAACTCATAAAATAATACTGACATCAAATCACCAACAACAATTTCAAAATATATTTTTTGTACTTGATTCTTCACACCAAAATTGATTAGAACAACTACAAGCATGAACAGAAGTTATTGAAAATTAAAAATTGAACCAAATAATATCATATCAGATGCAAATAAGATCATATCATATCCAAATAAGTTCATATCAGATCCAATAGTGTGATCCACTGAGATGGTAGATGCACAATTTTCTCCTTCTTCAAAATTTCGAGTATTGGTGCATGCAATCATGTAGGAATTTGCTGGAAGCTCTAGATCAATGAGAGTGAATGGATCACTCCTACAATCTGATATTATTTACAAAATATCCAAAGTATTACTTTTCTGCACACCATCAACATCATTAGAGATAGAGAAATCAAATTCCTCTTTATTTTATGAAACAATCACCGGTAAACTATCCACATAATTTAAAATAGAAGAATCACTGGAGAATTTTTGCATAGAATGGAAGGAGATTTTTTCTTCAATAACAGAGTTTTGAATGTCTTCTTTTGTATCATCCATATGAGAAGATGATATATCAGATATATCATAAACTTCCGGAGCAGCAAGAGAAGGAGTCACTCCAATGAGACTTTCTTCAATTCGAATTGACTGTGTGGAAGATTCTGCTTTTCTTTTCATCTTGAACAACTTCATCATAGGGAGTAGAGGCCGATAATTTTGAATAAAAAATCCTTGTGGTGCTGGGTGTGCTCTCCAAATTTCTATAATGATCCTAATTGTGCTTTTGTTGGCCAAAAATACTGAACTAGGCCAACAACGGAAAGACAGCCCACACATTCAACTTACTGCAATATTGTGTATGTTTGAAATGACTATCTCTCACAAGATCAAGGCCCTACTGCCTGTATAATATTCTCTCAAACAAGATAGTCTCTTTAGATATATATGGTAAGTCTTACTTAACCAAATGTTCTGTCAAATCAATTAGATTCAACTTAATGACTAACTACTACTGAAAACTATCCTAAGATAAGTACAAAAAAATAGTAGCTCCTAATTCTATCCTATAATGACCTAAATGCAGGCTATCTATCTCAACTGAGAGCATGAATTGTTTAGTTTGACAACAGGTCTCAATGTATAAGATGATCTATAATTTTGCATTGTTAGAGAAGTCTACAATAAATAGAACCAAATCTAAATTAACTCATAATAAGATAATATCCCATTACAATATAATTTAAACATAAAATGAAGCTTGTAATCAAATAAATTTAACACAGTCCTGAAAAATAACAGATACAATCAGATATTAACATGAAGGTGAAACAAGGTCAGTTTACACAATTAATACTTCATGTAACACAATTTCATCATCAACTGAAGAAAATCATGAAGAAATTCACCCACTTTCAACATGACAATGAATCATTCATATTTCAAAACTATGTAATCATTCGAGATCCATTAAAAAAAATGATTTCACATACAATATAACGATATATATATATATATATATATATATATATGAAAACTAAAATTTAACAAAAGAGAAACATCATTAGCACAGTATGAAATAACTGAAAGACTTAGCTAAGGTCCTCAGTATTCTCCAACATCCAGTAATCTTTAGAAACAGTTCTAAAGAAAAGACAAGCACAATAGAATATAATGTGTAGCACTGTAAAATATTGGTTCTCCACAAGTCTTAGGAATCGAACCCTTTACTTCTGTTTGGAATTTGTTTATAAAGGGAACTACAAACTACAACTAATTAAATAAATCTCCTATTTTTATGGTAATACATGGATTTTATCCAAATATGGATCAAAGAACGACTAGAATCATAGGCATGCCATTATATAACCATCAGGAGAGAATAACGCATCAAAAATTGTTAACTTACTAAATAAATCCAGCATCCTATTCTCCAAAAGTGTTTAAAACTATATTTGACAATCCATACTGGTAAAGCTTGGAAATAGAAGTGTAGAAACAACATAACATCAATCAGTTGCATTCCCGAAATAGTCTCCAACGAGTAACTCCATATAGCCAAAACTACAAACATAGCACGACATCTAGCTTCTTCTGAACGACTTCATCAACACCTGTAAATGTCCAACAAAATCTGTTAGTAAAATGCAATATAGACATGAATGAGATGTCTGCAGAATTTTTAATTCTACAGATGTCTCCATTTAATATTCAAACCATGCACTAAGAGCCAGAAACGGACATAATCAAGATATTACTAACCTGTGAGAACCAATTCGAAATCATCTATATGTATAACTGAAGATTCAAAACATGAGACAAAATTTGGAATTTATTGCATAAAACAAAATATCAAGCTTTTAGAACTGATTCGACAGACAGTTGAATTGGCATGCTTCTCCTTGCCTCATTTAACTTAGCTTTGAACTTGACAGCTCTAATCTTGGCAATCTTATTCTGCTTTTTCAGCCTTCGGTTCTTCAACAAAATCCTTTTAACTTGTTCCTTGTATCTCAACTTCCTTTCTCTTAACAAATTCCACTTCTTAATCCAAGATATTAGATCATTTTTTAAACCTGTGATTTCACTATAGAAGATATCTTGATAAATTCAGCCTCCTTGACTCCATAAGTCCTCTGGTCAATTTCTTGATTGATATCATGTTCATGATTCATTTGTTGACTGTCAACAACCTCATTTCTAGAGGCAGACACATATTTGAGATCCAGAACAGTTGGGCCTATGGGAACTAGAATAGGGGGGAGTTCTGAGGAGTCAATTACCTCAATAACCGAGATATCCCCAATGCTCAAGTTTCTTCTGGAAAACAAAGCAGTCGTCATACTGCAAGTGGTCCTACGTATAACTCGGTTACTCGTCACTCGGCTAGTTTGGTCTTCAGCTTGTTTCTGCACTATGTCAGCCTACGAGTGAGGAAGATCCTTGTTTTGACAAAATACGATGATTGGCAGTTTTCTCATTCGAGCTTGAGAATTATCAATAGGAACTTCAGAATTTGTTTCAATCTTGACCTTCACATCACAGATACTTAGGGTTTGGCTAGGTTTGGATATTTCATCACCCAAATTATCCCGAGAACCAGAATCTTCTCGTTTAGGCTCGTCTTCCTCATTTTTTATACGCCTACGTCTAACCCTAGGCCTCTGTTTGGGCCATTCTTCATTCCCACCAAACCTATTACGCATGAGGAAGGATTCCCATGTTTCCCCTAGTTCTCCTAGCCGATAGGACACAAGAATTTTGATTAATCTATGATGGAATAAACTCCTCTCCTTATCCCCTATGTTAGTTTGATAAGTGCAGTCCATTTTGTGTAGGCTATTCAAGAATAAATAGGGCATATTGACAGGGTGTCCTTTAAATGTCATCAAACATCGGAGGTGATAGAATTGAGTTTGAGAAATCCTACCCTCGCAGGTAACGTACCTGATGATCAGCTCCAGCAAAGCACTCCATTTCTTCATTAGCAGTCTGGAGGGGAAACCGGATTTATATTTGGTTTGCTGGTGCGCTGGATTAAGAAACCCCTTCCAATTGTCATTTTTTAAATGCTTTCCTTTGTACCACTGTTCACCTATCTGTGGTAACCCAATGGCTTGAGAAATAAATTCCTTATTCAGCTTTAATTCAATGTCTCCAACCTGTGCATTAACCCCATCAAACGATTCTGTAAACACCTTGGAAACTACTACGTTGAACCCAGAAAACCTCTGTAAGAACCCTAGCCATCTAAACTTAAGTATTACCTCACGACACTCAGGAGAAGCATGCAAATACTCATCACCTATGAGTTCAAACCTAGACACCGGGGCCATGGCAGCGGTTACACAAACTTTGAGGGTTTTCAAAAAACAGATTGAAACATACAGTCAATTTATCCACAGTCCACGCATTTCCACCAATACCCAAAAATGCCCTATTTTATCAAAGCAATGTAAATTCCCCTGCAAGGTCATCATACTGCGAGTTGACAAGTAAATGAGGTTTGAAAAACAACTTACCACACCATGATGATCAAGTGAGCGACTGTTTAAGTGTGATGTTTGCATGGTTAAAAATTGACAGTTGGTAACTTTCAAGTGACACGAATATCAAAACCCTAATTTCAATCATAACCTCAACGCTGATCGATATTTTCATAATGTTGGTATAGACTAGAAAATTCATTATTTCAAAACATCATTGAACGGTTACAATAACCAATCCTCCATTCATCAAATAAAACCATAATAATGTTACCAACTATGGATATAATTGATGAACTTAGGATCAAGGTTATTGTTATAATGATCAGGAAACAATTTATAATATAAACAAACCTATATCAAAACTTTAAAAGTCATCTTAGCCCCCCCCCTCATGATAATCTTTAACAATAACTCAAATACAAAATTTGAAATAAGGATAAGAGTATAGCAATATGTGACTCATGAAGATTATATTAAATACACTTTTAAACCTTATGACAAACATGTTGAGATAAATAATTCAGAAGTGAAGAAGCTTTATTAGGTTTCCTATATGAATTGAATAGAAATAGTTATCACACCATGTAGGAGCTGGCTTGAATTAATAGTAATAAATTCATTTGATTTCAAGCATGCATGAGTGATAAATGAAATGAAATGATTAGATACTAACTTCTGTAATTATAATTCTCCAGATGATCAAAAGAAATGAGAGATTGAGACCATGAGATTTAAATTTGACATAACTGATGCTAACCCCTGTAACTCGATCAATCAATTACGCTTATATTGGGAGTTCCTTCAGAATCAAAGATTCTGAGGACACTCCTAGAATATCTATAGATGAGTGTTGATCCAGGTGGTAATATCAAATGCCGATCAAAAAATTACCAATTTCGAAATTATTCGTGTTCAAAAATGCTCCGAAGGGTGTTGCTTGCCAACAGCTTGCCAAAGGTTCTATCCAATTCTGTCCAGAGATCATTTGGGTATTCAACAGAATCAATAAGGTAGTGCAATATTGGAGAAAAGGACATACATATTCTTCAAAAGCTCTATCACCATCATTTAGCCAGTCATTTTCATCTTCATAAGACTCTTTACCAATCCCAATAGATACCTCATAGATATATTGTTTCTTTAGATATGAAATCATATTCAACTTCCATTCTGAATATCGTGTGGATGGAGTAAGAAGAGGAAATGATAATCTCAAATCCATATGAAGTTGTACCTACAAAATGGCACTGCAAAACCAAAAATAATTTTCACTATGTCAGAGCCAATCCTTCCCTCTTGACATGTACACATTTTCAGGGTTTGTCACGCCCACACCGCCACTCTGAATGAATTCAGAGGAAGCAAGGAATTCTTTGCGAGACTTCTATGGAAACCCAGTTGCTTCTGGTGTACAATGGAGAGTAGATAGACTTGAAGATTTCCCGAGGAGGATCTGATACTATGTTAGAATTAATATTCCATTGATCTTCAAGCAATGAGTTCTATTATATTTTTAATTTTTTAAATGTAGTGAAATTGAATGAATAATACCCACCGAACAAAACAAATATCACAGGAAACATACAATAATTGCTCAGTATAATTACAATATAAACTTCATTAATCCTAGCAGTATACAACATTGTTACATAAATGAGAATTCGAATAATCAGAGATGAATTAGAATATACCAACTCAAGACTGACTGCATGGCTAACTAGAAGTGCCTAAATCACTATCGAAGTTCAGCAGGCTAACTCCAGATGTCTAATCCAGTCTCTCAATCAATTACAATCAATCAAACCAGTCTAACTGCAGTGGTAGGTGAGATGTACATGAGAACTGGTGCCTACCCACATGCAGTCATGCATAACTAGTGTCAACCAAACAGGAGGATATTTAACTGAAGCATAACTAAGCTTGACTAGTCACCAACAGCCAACAATTTAAGGAGGTTGGTGCCGACACTCCCAATGGCTACTAAAATGTATGGATTGGTCTAGGAGGCACCTAAATTGATGCATGAAGGTGCAGTCAATTCCAATTAGCCTTTATCGATGTTTCCCACACTCTAGTTACTGGTAAATGTGGCCCCATTAGGCCAAGTGGACCCAATGGTACTAGTGGACCCAATAATAACTAATTAACTCCTAAGTTAGGAAAATATAATATAATAGACAGTTTGGAAAAGGGAGGATTATAAATCCTAACAAATACATCGTGATAATTGTGGTATAATGGCCACTTCTCTTAGGGGAGCCAAGTAATTCACCTTTATTGATGTTTTTTCCCAATTTCTATGGTATGCACCATTAAATCCAAGGATAATATATTTAGAAATTATGGGAGTGTCACAGCCTTTTTGAATCTCAACATAAGCAAAAGATCAAAATTATTTGGTATGATGGTGGAGGACAACACATTTGTAACATTGTTCTTTAGTTTTTTTGGTTCTCATGGAATCTATTACAACAAATTGTTCCTTATACACCTCAACATATTAGTGTGCTTGAGTGGAATAATAAGGCTATTACATAATGGTCTATTTTCTAGAACATGAAGTTTTCATATTAGGGAGAAGCAATTTTTTATGCATGATTTATAATCAACTATAGACCTACTAATGTTATATTTCATATGACTCCTTATGAGTGTTTGTATTGGAAAAATATCTCTTTCACATTTCAATATTCTTAGATCAAGTGCATGGGTCCACTTGACTGATGGAAGGCGTGTTATATCACCTATCTAGTATACCCTTTTCCAAACTCTGGTTGGATATAGTGAGTCTTCTTAAGGGGGTATCATCTTTATTAACCTATCATTCACTGTGTGACTGAGCATCGTGAAGTTATCTTTGATGAGTCAATTCCTCTTCATCTAGAAAGATACCTTCCATCACTTTTTTCTAGTGATGATTATTATAATTTCTTCATGGAACATGCTTCTCTTCCTCAACAAATTTACTTGTTGATTATTCTCAACTTGTTGTAGTGGATATTACTACATCTTCATCAAGTCTTGGTTGATCCGAAAACAAGATCTTTGCTACTCTATGACGTTAACATGAATTGCATAAAGGGCATGAACGAAGCTCACAAATCCATAAGAAGAGAACCAAACAGCATAGACAACATGCACATAAAGACAACAAGTTGATAACGGAGTTCATCTAGGATGGACTACGTCTCCGGGCCTGCTTCTCAATAGGAGGGTCGATCTATAATCTCAGCATAAGGCAAAATACATGGCAATGATACAATGATACCTTGGCGACAATGTTCAGGAAGAGAACCGCTGCCCAAAACACAACAAGATTGTTTCCAGCAACTGCGAAGCCTGAAGACGGTGTAAAACGAGTATAAACACTCGTACCTTCCTCCTGCAGAGCTACGCAATCTCCCTTCTCTCCTTTAGCTACAAAGTCTCCACTCCAAAGCATGCTTGACAATGGCAAATGAGAGAGTTTATATAGGCTTGTATGGACTCCTCTCACATGATCCTCATGGTTTCTCAAGTTACAACAATTTTGCCTAAATAGGCATATGGTTACAACTCCATGTTTAGTTATCATGTGGTTGGGCTCTTTATTAAATAATAAACAAACATATTAAAAATACCCTTTTTTTTAAAAAGGCATACCTTTTTGCTGGCTTTTCATATGGTTAAAACCATATTATGATAATAACCATACCAACCCACTTTCTAAAACTTTAGCCCAAAGTTTGTTATACAAGTGATGGCGCTCCAACATATCTAATGTAATCCGTTGACAGTTTGTTATGCAATATGTGGTGGCGTGGTGGCATGTAACGTTTAAAGGTTTGTTATAACACATGTGTTTAAGGAGTGGCGCGTCCCATGTGGTTTTCGTGGGTTGTAACAACCTTGCCACGTCGAAAACCATGGGTCGGGGCTTGCCTCAGCCCCTTTTTGCGCCCTTATGAACTCTTTTTCAAGTTTAAATAAAAGAACATTACCACCATACTAACAACCACACGTAGCCCAAGTGGTGAAGGCACTCAGCCTTCTTTGCAGAGGTCATGGGGTCGAACCCCACGGAGACCATAATTTTGTATTAGATTTATTGGCCAATCCTGTGCTGCCATGTGGCAGCCTGGGATTGGTCCACCTCATGCCCAGTCGGTGTTTAGTCAACTGCCAAGTCACTGCCACGTCACCTTCCGTACGCCCAGTCACCATATGCCAGTTCGGATCCGTACTACCACGTGTCACCTTGTGATTGGTCCATACTGTACGGACGCCATGTGTCATGCTCTGAGTGGTGCCATGTGTCATCTTTTGGTTGGTCCCCACAACTGCCATGTCACCTTGTCCATATTGTATAGATGACACGTGTCACCTTGTCAGTGGTGCAACGTGGCACCTCTTTTTGCCAATTTTGCCTGTTGTCCTTATAGAACAGAACGTGATAACTTTCTCATACGGAATCCGTTTGAGGTGAAACAAATTTCGTTGGAATCGTCTCGACGAGCCCTTCGATCTGGTGATAGTTTTGCTAGACTTCAAAAAAAAATTCTTCTTGGATCCTCCTGGATCATTCCTCCCCACTGAGAATATTTTGGCCTCCAAAATCCTTTACTAATCAACAGATAGGTGAGGGAATTTCTCCCTCACTTTATCCTTCTCGATCCACTTGGATTTGCTTGGATGAGTGCCTCTGATTCCCACTCGAATATAATCAACATCACCTCTGCGACAAGTCCTTGTCCTTCTGTCCAAGATGACATCTTCCTTTAGCTCATCCATGTACTCAGGAGCAAATTCATCAACTAATGGCAATGAGACATTCTCCCTTTAATCCATGATCATGGGAGGCTCATATAGTTTCAAGTTCTCAACATTCACCACTGAGTAGATCTGCATGTATGGCGGTAGCTCTAAGCGAAAAGCATTCGTCTCAATCTTCTCCAAGATGGTGAAGGGACCATATCTAATGGGCTTGAGCTTCTTTCCTTCTCCTTTCATCCTCTCCTTGATGATGTGAAGCCACACTTGATCTCCCACCTGAAACTGATGATCAACTCTATGCTTGTCATGGTGAGCCTTGTACTGGGCTTGACTCTTCTCCAACTGCTCTTGCACTGCTTGATGTACCTGTTAAACTCTCTGAATGAACTTGCGGGATTTGTATTCATCCTTGGAAGTGCTTGAACCAACCTCTCTCCCATAAGTCAAGTCCAATGGAGTCTTTGGCAAGTACCCAAAGCATGTCTCAAATGGTGAGCTCTGAGTGGAAGAATGCATAGCCCTGTTGTAGGCATGCTGCACATACTGGATCTGCTCATCCCATAACTTAGGATGCTTGTTGCAATAGCCTCGAAGAAAATGGACAACTATCATGTTGACTACCTCTATCTATCCATCAGTTTGTGGATGGAAAGCGGTGCTCCTCTTCAGCTTGGTGTCCATCATACACCATAATTTTGTCCAAAACTCCAAGGAATCGGGAGTCCCGATTCGAGATAATGGACGTAGGGAGTCCAAAGTGAACCCATACATGCTGAAAGAAAATAGAAGCAGCCTGCTCTGTAGTGACCTTATTTTTACATGGAATAAGAATACACATCTTGCTAAACCTATCCATGACCACATACAAGTAGTCATGATCCCTCCTAGACATAGGAAAACCCCCCACAAAATCCATGGAAATGCTTTCCCAAGGATGGGAAGGAACAGGAAGTGGTGAGTACAGCCCCAATTTTCTATTAGTGGGCTTACAAGTAGAGCACATCACACACCCCTTTACATATTTTGTTATAATTTCTTTCATGTGAGGCCAATACACAAGTCTTTGCAAATGAGCCAAAGTCTTACCTACCCCAAAATGCCCTGATACAAGAGAAGTATGAGCTTCTCATATTACATGGACTCTTTCACTGATAGGAACACATGACTTGCCCAAATAATAGAGCAACTTTCCCTGCAAATAGTAGTCTTCCACCTGTGTGCCATTGGTTAGCTTCTCATAAATCTCCTTGAAATCATCATCAGTAGCATACTGCTCAATATAACTTTCATGGGATAAAGAAGCATTTTTCAAAACAATAGATGCAACAATAGGAGGTCTAGAGAGCATATCTGCCACTTTGTTACTAGTACCCTTCTTGTACTTGATCACTAGATGGAATTGTTGAAGGAATCCCATCCACCTAAAATGACGAGCTTGCTGGAGCTTAGTTTGGGACTGGAGATACTACAAGGGCTGATGATCGGTATGGATGATCGTCTCCTTACCCATCAAGTAGTGTTTCCACTTCTTGCCACTCTGAACCAAAGCATACAACTCTTTGTCATAGGTGGGGTAGTTGATCATTGCTTGAGTAAAAGTATCCAAATGGTAGCAAATAGGCTTGTGGTGCTGCATCAATACTACCCCCCATGGCATATCCACTGGCATCTGTCTCTATCTCAAATGGCTACTGCAAATCGGGCAAGGCTAGGACTGGGGCGGTGCTGATCCTTCCCTTCAATGTGTCAAAGGCTTTCTGCTGCTTAACTCCCCACTGGAAGGCTTTCTTCACACTTGTTAAGGCATTCAAAGGAGATGCTATGTATGAGAAGTTTTGAATGAACCTCCTCCAATATTGAACAGCTCCTAAAAAGCTTCTCACTTCAGTAGCGTTAGTAGGCTTAGGCCAATTGACAATTACATCAACTTTTGAAGGATCAATTTTTAAATTTCCACCTCCTACAATATGACCCAAGTAAAATAATGAAGTTTTTCCAAATTCACACTTTGATAATTTTACATACAATTTCTCCTTTTTCAAAGTATCTAATACTTGCTTTACATGCCCCACATGTGCTTCCCAAGTTTTGCTAAAGACCAATATATCATCTTGATAAACAATGACAAAATCATCTAAGAATGGCTGGAAAACATCATTCATTACCCGCATGAAGGTTGCAGGTGCATTGCAAAGCCCAAAGGGCATCACCAACCACTCAAATAGACCTTGCTTGGTCTTGAAGGTCGTCTTCCACACATCACTTTCTGCAATTTTGATTTGGTGGTAGCCACTGCGCAAATCCAACTTGGTAAAGAACACAGCATCTTTCAACTGGTCGAGCAAGTCATCTATGCGAGGAAGCGGGTATCGATTCTTGATCATGATCTTATTGAGAGCCCGATAGTCAACGCACATCCTCCATGTGCCATCTTTCTTCATCACCAAAACAATCGGCGAACCACATGGAGAGGAGCTAGGTCTGATCACTCCTTGGTCCAACAAGTCTTGAACCTGCTTCTTAATCTCTGCCATTTCAATTGCAGACAATCTGTACATGCCCACATTAGGAAGAGGGGCATCCTGCTGGAGATGAATATCATGCTGAATCTCCCTTTTGGGAGGAAAACCTGTAGGTTCCTGAAATATTTCATCATAGTTAGCCACAATATCAATCATAGCCTTTTTATGAGAAGGATCACAACCTTTGAAAGCATCGGATGCTTCAGCATCTTTTTCTCTCACAACCATGAGCATGTATCTCTTATTAGTGTTGATGAGTCTCTTCATCTATCCTGCACTAACAAGAGAGGTGTTAGCCTTCATACTGTGAGCTCTCACAATGTACTCCACCCTATTTTTGGTGAGATGGTACTTGTTCTCATGACAGAAGAATACTGCTTTTCGATCATACAAGTATGGGCTTCCCAATACGATACCGCATATGTCAAGAGGAACAACATCTAAGTCCACCTCATCGATCAACTTTGAAGCAATAGCAAACCTTAACCTGCATTGCTTAGTCACCTGTATCTTAGCATTATCACATACCCATCCAAGAGGATAAGGCTTGGGGTGAGTTTTAGTCTGTATGCCCAACTTCTTAACAACTGATTCTGAGATCAAATTTACTTGAGAACCCGGATCAAATAATGTTTCAATCTTTGTATGCTTAGACACAACTCTGATGTGAAACAAATCACTTCTTCTTTTATCATTTTCTTTAGAAACATGAGTAGAACTTGAACCAGTATGAGGAGTTTTGTTACCTTGCATTCCCATGGCTGTAATCATGGTTTCGTCGCCTGAGTAGGAACCCAAATCTCGTTGCACTGTTGCAATGGTATTTTTCTTCTTTTTGCTTCCATAATGCTTTGGCCTCTGTTCAGGATGCAACTTCCAACAACTTTCTTCATCATGCCCATCAGTGTCACGATGTTTGCAATGGAGCTTTCCTCCTTCCTTCTTGGCAGTAGTTGTCTTCTTGCTCTTGTCCTTCGTTTTGGACTTGTGGTTGTTGTTGGGCTTGAAATGCTTCTTCGGATGGTCTTCTTGCAAATCCTTCCCCTTGCTCTCAATATGAGTAGCCTGAACACTTGCTTCATCCACACTAGTAGGATTCAAAAACAGCAAAGTATGGCGTAGATAATGATGAAGAGCACCAATGAACTTCAAAAGAGTGTCAGGAGAATCTAAAGAAATATTCAACTCTAGAGCTTTCTTTTAAAATTCTTCAGTAAAATTCTGAACACTCTGACCCTTGCCTTGTCTAAAACTTTGCCAATCCATCATAGCCTTTTGAACATAACCCAACAGATAAAAATTGCTTACGTAAAGCAGAAATGAAAGCAGACCACGATGAGAGAAGATTACCCATTTGTTTGCTACCTTGCTGAAGCTTGCTTTCCCACCATACAAGTGCGGTTCCTGTCAGCCGAAGTGAAGCCAACTAAATCTTCACATCTTCTTCTTTGATCTACTGGAATCGGCAATAGACCTCAAGTTTCCTTATCCAATTGTTCAACTTCTCTGCATTCGCTTCCCCATTAAACATGGGCAAATCAAACTTCACATCGAGCTTCAATAAGGGCTTCTTTTGAGGCTCTTTGTGAGGAACCTTGGAATGCTGAGGATGAGATGAGAAAGAAGCACTTGAACTTGTGCTTGAAGCTGAAGGTGAAGAGGGAGGCTCAGGAGGCTCTTCACCACCTCCTCCTTGGTTAACTGAAGCGTTTCCTTCATCCTTCACTTCTTTGTCTTCCTTCTTTACTTCACTTCCTTTTCTTTCTTTTTCCATGCGTTATTCATAGTCTGCAAACAACTTGTCTACCTTGTCGGCCATCATGTAGAAGACCTTGTGAAAGTTTTCCTCCATCTCGATCCGGGCATCATTAGCATCCATCTTCCTCCTTCGGCGTGCACGTCCGATCTCGGAATTGTAAGGCTCTAATGTACCCTCACCAACTTGTAGTTTAGCCCTCGTGAGCATCCACACTCACAATCCAACGTCAAATAGCCCTGCTCTGATACCACATGATCCGAAAACAAGATCTTTGCTACTCTATGACGTTAACATGAATTGCATAAAGAGCACGAACGAATCTCACAAATCCATAAGAAGAGAACCAAACAGCATAGACAACACGCACATAAAGACAACAAGTTGATAACGGAGTTCGTCCAGGATGGACTATGTCTTCGGCCCTGCTTCTCAATAGGAGGGTCGATCTATAATCTCAGCATAAGGCAAAATACATGGAAATGATACAATGATACCTTGGCGACAATGTTCAGGAAGAGAACCGCTGCCCAAAACACAACAAGACTGCTTCCAGCAACTCCGAAGCCTAAAGACAGTGTAAAACGAATATAAACACTCGTACCTTCCTCCTGCAGAGCTAATCAATCTCCCTTCTCTCCTTTAGCTACAAAGTCTCCACTCCAAAGCATGCTTGACAATGGAAAATGAAAGAGTTTATATAGGATTGTATGGACTCCTCTCACATGATCCTCATGGTTTCTCAAGTTACAACAATTTTGCCTAAATAGGCATATGGTTACAACTCCATGTTTAGTTATCATGTGGTTGGGCTCTTTATTAAATAATAAACAAACATATTAAAAATACCCTTTTTAAAAAAAAGGCATACCTTTTTGTTGGCTTTTCATATGGTTAAAACCATATTATGATAATAACCATACCAACCCACTTTTTAAAACTTTAGCCCAAAGTTTGTTATACAAGTGATGGCGCTCCAACATATCTAATGTAATCCATTGATAGTTTGTTATGCAATATGTGGTGGCGTGGTGTCATGTAACGTTTAAAGGTTTGTTATAACACATGTGTTTAAGGAGCGGCGCGTCCCATGTGGTTTCCGTGGGTTGTAACAACCTTGCCACGTCGAAAACCATGGGTCGGGGCTCGCCCCGACCCCTTTTTGCACCCTTATGAACTCTTTTTCAAGTTTAAATAAAAGAACACTACCACCATAATAACAACCACACATAGCCCAAGTGGTGAAGGCGCTCAGCCTTCTTTGCAGAGGTCACGGGGTCGAACCCCACGGAGTCCATAATTTTGCATTAGATTTATTGGCCAATCCCTTGCTACCATGTGGCGGCCTAGTATTGGTCCACCTCATGCCCAGTCGGTGTCTAGTCA
Organism: Pseudotsuga menziesii; assembly: GCA_001517045.1. Taxonomy (NCBI): domain Eukaryota; kingdom Viridiplantae; phylum Streptophyta; class Pinopsida; order Pinales; family Pinaceae; genus Pseudotsuga; species Pseudotsuga menziesii. The sequence continues at coordinate 198,277 of LPNX010087152.1, forward strand.
ATCACCAAGTCACTGCCACGTCACCTTCCGTACGCCCAGTCACCATATGCCAGTTTGGATCTGTACTGCCACGTGTCACCTTGTGATTGGTCCGTACTATATGGACGCCATGTGTCATCCTCTGAGTGGTGCCATGAGTCATGTTTTGGTTGGTCCCCACACCTTCCATGTCACCTTGTCTGTACCGTACAGATGCCACGTGTGACCCTGTCAGTGGTGCCACGTGGCACCTCTTTTTGCCAATTTTGTTTGTTGTCCTTATAGAACAGAACGCGATAACTTTCTCATACGGAGTCCGTTTGAGGTGAAACGAATGTCGTTGGAATCATATCGACGAGCCCTTCGATATGGTGCTAGTTTTGCTAAGATTAGAAGACTTCAAAAATTTTGCCTTCTTGGATTCTCCTGGATCATTGGTGCATCCATGTTTCCTTTTCAAGTTCTTATGTTGGATAATCTCTATGGATTTATGGGCCTACTTATTTAGTTGGATCTTCTTTTTCTAGACACATCTTCCAATCTCCCCTCTTTAGAAAAGAACATGAAGCCCAATGATCAGTATTCTTGCACCGAGTCACTGTAGTGATGATAATTATTTTGATGAGAAGTATAATGACGTTCTCCCTCTAGATTTGAAACATACCGATGATCCCTCTCAATATTTGCAACATAGTTATAAACCCTATACTAATGGTGATCCCTCATTCTAGTGATATCCAATCTAGTGATGATAGATTCTACTTGGATTTGTCGATGTTGGATGATAATGGCAATAATGACGATGATCCTACAACTTCATTGTTTCCATTCACTTCCAAGCAAGTTATTTCCACTCTTATTAATGTTTCCAAATTACTTTCTTGAACTTCCTGGTAGTTAAATTCATCCCCCATCATAAGCCCTTATTTAAATTGACCCTCCTCTACCTCATAAATATGAGTTTACGCTATCAAAGACCCTTTTAAGCATGATCAATTCCAATATCAATTGTGAACGCTTTCTTCATTAATGGTATGGATTTTGATGACCCCAACTCAACATTAATTTGGGGGGAGGTAGTATTGTCATCTTCTTTGATTATTTATGAATGCAATGTTGTCTCTATGGACCTCTATTCAACTTAGGGGGGGTGTTGAGACATTTTTTTTAATATTCACTTGTAGCCACATGGCAGCATTCTATGTTTTTAGTTTAGGTCCTTTATGCTTGATTTTGGGGGTAGTTGTGGGTTGTTACACCCATTATTACACTTTATTGTATTTAGGGCATGGTTGGCATAGTCTCCTCCTTGGGGTAGAACCCTAACCCTAATGGAGTGATATAAAAACACCGCCACCCTCATTTATAAAATATTTCATTCAAATGAGTTTATTAATTATTCTCCTAAGGGAACCTATATATTTTTTCTCTGATTGTATTTCACTCTCATTGAAGTCTTATGTGTTCATCAACGTGTCTATCTTATTGGATTAAGGTTTGTCGGGGAATTCACCATAGATTCTCTACCTCATGACTTTGAACAAAACAATAACTGTAGAACATATGAGTGGTTGATTTGAAACTAACAAATTGTTCTTTAGTCATGACATTCTAGGTGATGACATGGGAGGTTGTTTTAGATAAATCAGACCAAAATTCAAGTTATAAAATTGTTGGAAGTGAAGAAGATATGGCTAGAAAAGTGAGAATTCTGATTGGGGATAGTTAGCATGAGGGAAGGGAAACCTATATGTTTCCCTTGAAATTTCCAATCAAGAAGTTATTACAAACTTAACAAATCAACAATACTTCAATGCTGATTTGAACAGGACCAAAAGAAGAGACCAAAATATTTGTACATTATACCTATAAGGATATAATTCGGTTAGATGAGCTTTTGATATGAAGGAGAAGGGGAGATCCAAAATAGGTAAGACATTTAATATGATGAATTATGCTTCAGTGGCTAACCTTCAAAATTCAATTTATCCTTAGGAATATGAAAAAGAAAATAAAAGACATGAATGGAAAAAGGCTAATAAACTAAACAAGGGTCCAAGAAGAGCTACCTTCTATGAAAAGACCCATTTGTTGTAAATTGGTATACAAGGTCAAGTATCAATATATTGAAATAGTTGAAAAACATAAAGCAAGACTGAATACAATGGTATTTATACATAAGGAAGGCATTGAATACGAGGAGGCATTTCCTCCTACTGCAAAAATGAGAACAATTCAATTTGTAATGGCAATGGAAATATAATTTCACTAGAAACTATATCAAACATTATATGTGAATAGTTCCTTCACCAATGGAGATCTAGACGAATAAGTATCACATATACTGACCACATGCATTTCATGTTACAAGGAAGAAACATAGGGTATATGGACTAAAGAGTCATTTTATGAGATGAAATAGACTCCCATGGTGTGTTTCATCAAATTGAAAGGGATTTGGGAGAAAAAAGATTCATAAGAAGTCCTTATGATCCCAATATCTACTTCAAAAGTGAGAACGGTGATGTAGTGATTCTAGTAATATTTGTCAATGATATCATCATTATAGGGGTGAGGTTGGAGCAATTGAATATGTAAAATCATATTTATGTTCTTCTTTTTACATCACAAATCCATGCCTCCTACAATACTGCTTTGGTGTAGAAGTTTGCAAAATAGATAAACATGTTTTAATATTATCAAACAAAATATGCATAAAGTGTGTTAGACATGTTTAGGATGGTATACTGTAAAATCTCATCTACACATGTGGATAAAGGGCCACAATTTTTAGTCAAGACTAGTTCAAAACAAATAGATGACTCAATATACATGCAACTAGTTGGTAGTTTGATGTACCTTACAACCATTATGCCTAACTTAAGCTATGTATTTAGTTACATATCTTGATTTACGACAACTCCAAAAGAATAACATTGGACAATGACAAAGATGGTGCTACAATACATAAAGGGGGCATTAGAGATTAGCATTCTATATAATAAAAACAAGGGTCTTTGGTTGTGTGGCTATTTAGACTTAGATTGGGCATGATACGTGGATGGAGATATATCTCCAAAAATTTATAGGTTTAGTCTTAGAAAAACAAAAATTTATTGAATCAACATGAAAAGACACGCAATTTTAGTTTCCTCTACATACACATAATTCAAAAAGGGCATGTGAAGTAGTTTGGATTAGAAGAATGCTTGCATATTTACAAGTTAATTTAAGTGAGGATACAATGTTTTTTTACAACCAAGGAGTTTTTCATGAGCAACAAACATATTAAAGTACATTATCATGACTTCTTTCGACAAATTGTAAAAGACAAATAATTTGAGTTGCAATGTTGTCAAGTGGTACTAGACTACACAATTCATCAAGTCTCTTCTCCCATAGTTTTTTTTTGTACAATTTAGAAATAAATTTGTTGTCCTGAGATTGTACCAATTACTAATAATCTGTTGGTTTTTAATAAAATATCCAACGAAATCTTAGGGATCCTTCCTTAGTCTCCCATCACCCTAGGAGGGAAAACCATTTGTATCGATGTTTTGGTAGTTCAAGGCACATTGGATTTTAACTTTCTCCTTGGGAGAGACTATGTCTATGCTATGAAATATGTCATGTCCATACTCTTTCGAGTGATGCACTTCCCTCATAATGGAAACATCGTGACCATTGATTAACTTTTGTTTTTCTGACCTAATCATTTTATGATTGCTGACAATCCGAATTCCCTGAATGTTCCTTACATTCAAGTGGTATCCCCCCCACCATAGATTAATTATGTGGCATAACGTCCTATTCCTTCAAATTTCAATAAGAAATAATCTCTCATAGTATGCTCAACTTCCCTTGACTTAAATCTAGGAGTTGGCATGGTCAACCCTTCAATAGGGCATAAGAGCCCGATCTCCCCCTTGTTACCCCTATCGAGACTCTTAACATGTATTGCTTCCAGAGTATTGTTGTTCCATATAATGAAGACCTCTTGGAACCCATGAACAAGAACCATAAGAATATTTCGTTGCATGTGTCAAGATCATTGAAAAATGAAACAAATCCCCCTCCCATTGAGTTAATTCTTCCACCATACTTAATATCTGAACCTTCATTGCATTCTCCTATGTCACTTAATCATATTTCTTCCTCTCTCTCTAGTGAACCTTTTACTATTGCTAGCCAAGAGGTTGGGTTTTGGTCTCTCTATCAATGAGACCTTGTTCTTTGGTCATTGCATACTAGTAATCTATATTGAGGAAGTTTTGTTGGGTTTTTCCCTTTAGGGTTTTCCAAGGATAAATTGTTGTGTACCTTGTGATTGTGTTTCTTTCATTGATCCTCTTTATGATGTTATTATGAAAATGTATTAAATGCTAATCAAGTTAGGACTTAATCTATGGAAGCATAGAAAACTTAAGATGGTATCAGAGCTATCCTAAAAATAGTAGCTTTCATGAGGTAAATCTCTCTCATTCTTCGAACAAGAAAATTAGGGTCTTCTAATAAAGTGAAATTTTTGAGTGCAAGTGACATAGGGAAGTGCCCTCCTCCTAGGTTCATATTATGGCACCAATATTGAAGTGTTTGAGTGGGAATATCCTCTGAAAATTCAAGCCCTAGTTTGGCTTGAAACCATAAAACTAGAAACTACAGTCCAGGATTTTGCAAGTCCAATTTCAAGGGTTAAAATTTGGATTCTTCAAAAATTGACTGTACCATCATACTCACCTCAGTCAAGAACATATCTTTGTGAGTACATTTTTCATTTCTGAGAAATTTTCAATTTTTGTCATTTTCTAATCTTCAAGACAAGATGTCTCCAAGCACGAAGCTTGATGACAAGTTGGAAGGAATAGAAAACTTTTTTGCTTGGAAATACATAATAGGACTCATTATAGAAGAGAATGATCTTGCAAAGTTTATCAAGGGATTTGTGTAGAAGCCCAAAGAAGATGAATCAAAAGGAAAGTACAAGAAGGACATGATTAGAGCCAAGAGTGTTGAATGGAATTGCCGTTGATGTCAAAGGAGTTCAATAATGGAAAAGGAATAACCAAGGACATGATGGCAGGGAAAATTAGTGTAAGACAAGGGAAGTGATGATCTAGTGAGAGGATCAAGTCCAACAAAGTTCGATCGAGTCAACGATGAATCATGGAGTTGTAGTTAAGTTATTTAGAAGAGGTTGGACGATTCAGATCATATCAACAAAGTAGATCGATGGTTCACAAGAGTTGCATAAAAGATTTCAGAATCCCATTTTGGAAAATTTTGGAGGCACATCCACAATCCACAATGCAAAAGGAAGCCCCTATCCGCAATCCACAAATTGCGAAAGAAGTCTTGCAGAATATGAATTGCAGACGATGAATTGCGGAATCAATTTCAAGAAAAGTCAAAATGCAGACCCGCAATACGCAAACCGTAATGTGGTAGGAAGTCGCAATCTGCAATCCGAAAATTGTGGAAGATGTATCGCGGAAGATAAATTGTGGAATCAATTTTTAGAGAAGTCGAAATTCATACCCGCAATCCAGAATTGCGGAAGGAAGGAGTTTCTGACTGTGAAAACATCGTTACAGAAAGGTAATTGCTGAAGCAATTTCAAGAAAAATCGAAATGCAAACCTGCAACATGCAACTCGCAATTGTGGAAAGGTCATTGTGGAAAGGTAATTACGAAAAGGTAATTGTCTGCAATCTGCAATCTGCAATTTTGTGAAGTTAATTACGGAAGGTAAATGAATAAAGGTATGTTGTGGAGAGATTTTTGTGGAAAGGACGTTATGGAAGGTCGTGATTGATAAACTTAAATAGAGTTAAAAAGGATAAAACATATAGGTAATTTCGAATCGTTTTTTGTTAGTGAAAAGTCACGATGAAGATACATGATTGTTAGATGAAGAGATACGTTTGATGGTATATAAACAATGCTTTAAAATTCCAAATAGGTGTCTCTATACATTCAATTGGGAGACCCATTGGTGTAGAGTAATCAGAGATCAAACTATCATATTAGGGTGGTTGAGAGGCGTTAGGGCAGGCAATAATCCTGCAAGGGGGTCATAGCCTCCTTCTAGTGGTATTTGGTAAATATGGTGTTGTAGAATCCTTTCAGTAGTAGCTAATAAAATAGGGGGTCATAACCTCCTCCCAGTAGTTTCTGGTAAATAGGGTGTTGTAGCATCCTTGTTTATAGTAGCAGGAAAAATCTATTTGTAAATATAATTTTGCAGTATAGAAAGAGTTGGTGGTTTTCCCAATTGGGCTTCCATGATAATATTGCGTGTTCTATTTTATTGTTGATTTTGATTTAAGTGATAAAAATTTAAATAGATTGATTAATACTGATTCACCCCCCATCTCAGTATTGCTTGATATTCCAACAATTGGCATCAGAGCAGGCTCTTCGCTAAACATCTAAACACTTGAAGAAAGATAATTTATCACTATGGATCAACAAGTAAATACGTCCTCCAAGGTTCCAATATTCAATGGAGAATATTATGCTTTCTGGAGGATTAGGATGAGAATCTATATAATGTCTATTGGACTAGATGTTTGGATGTCTGTACAAATAGGGTATATACATCCAAAACTCCTCCCACAAATATTGAAGGAATAAAACAGTTTGGATGCAATGCTAAATCCGTTAATGCAATCTTGGATGGATTAACCAGAACAGTCTTTTCCAAAGTGATGCATTGCAAAACAACAAAGGAGAACCGGGAAAAATTACAGACCATCTATGAAGGAGACATCAAGGTAAAAAGGGCCAAACTCTAGACTTTTAAAACTCAATTTGAAAGTCTAAAAATGAAGGAGAATACTTTGAGAGAATTGATGAAATCATTAATGAAATTCAAGGGCTAGGAGCAGAATTTGAGTCATGGAGCGCTTGGGAAACCACTTGGAATCAAATCTGCTTTATTCCTGGCCTTCCTAGTGCATATCTGCTTTTTCTACTTTATTGCCTGTTTTTTCTGAGTTTTAAGGCAATTGGGAAAGTTTGACTAGGTGAAGTTAACTTGTTTTTTGTACTCATCATCCTCCACTCTTTTCTCCTAAGAAAAGCATGTATGAGTTTTCCTTCCATCATCTATTAGCTTGCCTAATTGATTTTTCCAGTTCGTGAGCTCCTAGACAGATTTGGAAATTGCTTTATGCACCTATGGGGGATTTGCTTAGATTTAGTAAGCCTGCTTTTTACCAAATTCGAATGGCATCCTTATGCATTTGAATCTCTCATGTAATTATTTATTGTGGCAACCTATGATGGCTATTGTACACTTATTCAATACAGATTAGTGTTCTACTCCATATTCAGTCTCCTTTGTGTGTAATTAGCAATTTTTGTGAGTGTAATTATTCTAATACCTGGGTTCAATTTCCACATGGTATCAGAGCGTTTTTAGATCGATTTCTCTCCTTCCAATTTGTTATTGTAGGTTTGACATCATTGACTGGGAGCATTCTGCTAACTGAAGGGACAATTTCTGAGCTATGGATCAATCTCAGAAGATCATCTTGAATCCATTTAACTTCTTTGAATGGAAAGAAGAGATGGAGATACTGTTGAGAGTGAAAGGCCTCTACAGAGTGACTATGGCAACAGAAGCAGATTCCAATGCAGCTGCAGAGAAAATTAAATGGCACAACAGGAGGGATGAGGCCTATGGTCTCCTGTGTCTGAGCATATCCAGAGACCTCCTTTTCCATCTTGATGGATTAACATCACCAAATGAAGTATGGGAGAATCTTGTTGAGATTTTTTTTAAGACATATGAGATGAGGGGACATCAAATTGAAAATCAATTGATCTCCCTGAGTCCAAATAGATTTGAATCCCTGTAACTCTATTTTTCCAAGTTCAAAGCCCTTGTTTTGCAACTAAAACAGTGTGGGATCGAAAAGAAGGAGGAGCAACTGGTTTTGGCTATACTCTCGAAGCTTGGCCCTGACTATTCAGTGTTTGTCTTGACCTTCCATGCCACAAATTTGAAAGCTCGAGCCTAGAAAATGCCTAGCCTTGCAGATTTCATGGAATCTCTCACACAAGAACAAGATAAATTGGTGATGATGGGCACCATCAAACCTTCCAAATACCAAGCTCTGGTTGTTGGAGATTCGAGGGTGGATTCAAAAAGCAAGAAGAAAGCTAAGAAGCCACCTGAGCAAAAGAGAGACAAGAACAAGTCTCCAGAGGAGCCCCAAGGTTCCAAGAAGAACCCCCAGAAG
>LPNX010087185.1:0-15324 GCA_001517045.1 Pseudotsuga menziesii
CCTGCAGAAATGAAAAATCCTCAGATTTTTCTAAGGTACAAATATGTACAACTTCGTGTACATGGAGTTGCCACCTAGTCGAAATAGGTGGGCAACAGGAGGATGAACTCAAAAGGTAAATAATGGATCTCCAAGGAAAAACCAGGTCCAAGGATCGTGGTTGAAATGTAAAACAAGATATGCATGTGTATGGGGGAGATATCAGAAGCAACTCCTTAAGTCAAGATGTTGATGTTGCCTTCTTTAACATTGGTTGAAAACAGTTTGATGTTATTGTTCTTGAGGTGACCTGATGGCAAGAAGAAAGATTTAAGGAAATTATGCAAATGAATAGCTACAGTTTGGTACACTCAGCAGTATAAGGGAAGCAGATATATGAAGGACAATGTTTATACTTGGAATATGTTGAAGGAGTACAATTTTAAAGAGCCTGATTTAAAAGGAGTTTGATGATGATTAAAATTTGGGTCATTTGTAAAATAGCATCCAAAGACATTCTAAGGAGACCTCAGAAGTACAAATCTCTTGAAGCAATAAGGTAGCTACAGGTGTCCTGTGTAGTTCAGAATTCGGTGGTACAAAAGCAGCAAGTGTAATCACAAAACTCAAGTCAGATCAAAGAAGAAGTTTTAACAAATACATGCTTAGGCTTAGCTCGGTGAGCAAGAATGAAAATCAAAAGAAGATGGATGAAGCTTGAAGCAGCAGAACTGATGCAAATGAGACAAAGGCACACAAATGAAGAACATTGAGTGATAGGGGGAGTATATATATATATATACAGCAGACAAGTTGAGCACTACATACTGATGTAGTGTACACGATGACAGATTTGAAGTATTCTGAACAAAGGCAGCTAAGACAAAATAATTATGCAAACATCAAGACACATAGTATTCTAACCTTGGTGTATGTACAATGGGTAAATGTTTTGATTCTGACCAAAGAAATTTATGTAATTGAAGGAGAAGAAAAGCAATAGTACAAAAAGGATGTTCTCAACAGCCATGTGTGAGACAAATCTGAAAGAAAGGGAAGGACAAATTTCAAAGGTCCTAAACATCCTGAGATAAACAACCTTGTAAATGATGCTAGAAAATTGATTATAAATTTTTATTGCAGAAGTCATCATTGCAGATCCTGAAAACGAAGAGGCTTGAAGTGTAGTATGAAAAACATACTAATACCAAGCAGATTTGAGCAAGCACTCAGAACAGTGAATTCAAAGATTGAATCTAACTTCGGTTACCGGTGTGCACAAAGAATAATAATTCAAGTCATATTCAGACTGTCTAAAAGTGTGAAGGACAGGCCTTGAAAAACAAGGGTCTAATCTTGATCAAGATTTGAAGCTACAGCAGAATATATAAAATCTTGATTCAACTGTCCATTTGGTTATTGGTACAAAAGAAGATTAGCCCAGAAGAAGACTCTAACGAAGTCCAAGGTAAAAATCTTGTGTGCTACAGTAAGAAGCAAAGTTCTTAGGGGGAGCAAGAAATCTATTGAAGAGATCAAATGATGATGTCTTGAAGATTTGATGCATGCTTACCTTTTATGAATTTACTAGAAAAAACTTTGATGAAGTCTGACGAAGCATAAGCTCAGGGGGAGCAATTTGGCATGAAAAACCAGCAGCAATAATTTGATGGACAATATGTTTGAAATTGGCAAGCAATGGAAGATTAAAACTCAGCAAATCAAGCAGCCTACATGAAAGGGGGAGTATATACATATACTTATCAAAATTTAAATTTGGCAAGTAATGATGTAATGTTTGATTGATTGAAGCAATGTACTCGATATTTGAAGCATAATTTCAGTCAAAAGGGGACATCATCAAATGAAAACTTAGTATGATTTCATGATGTATACAAAGATAATAAAAAAAATGGGCATTATGAAGCTTTTGATGGATAAATGATCAGCCCTTTGTCATTAATGTCAAAGGGGGAGAGAAATTGTAGTTGCCATCAATGACAAAGGGGGAGATTGATGAATATGGTTGTCATTGATGACAACACATTAGTGACAAAGCTTGATTGACAAGGACAAGAACCTGGATTGATGAGGACATGGAGACAAGCATGGCAAGAAGGACATTGGATGTGGGCATTGAAGAAATTGGAACACCTAATGAGCCAAATGACTCATACTGTGGTCATTTGTTGAAGATGATATGGGATGATATGGCTTATGTGTTGACATGATGATAAAGCCCTTGAAGATGTCTTGAAGTCTATATGCTGGTTATTGAAGATGTGTTTGGTAAGATGGACAAGAAGTATGGCTTAGTGACATGGCTTGATGATGATATCGCAAAGAACAATAAGGAAAAGGACAATGACATGAAGAACGCATATGTTGACATCGCTAGGACAATGAAGGACATGACATTGGATGACAAAGGTGACTAGGCAAGCATGGATACAAGGACATGGAAGGCAAAAATGACAAATGTTGATATGGACAAGACAATGACAAATGACAAGCATTGATGACATGGACTAAGGACAAATGAATGGAAGCATGTTGGAAAAGTCTCCAACATGGACATGATAAAATAGGTGTAAAGAATTAAAACAAATTTTGAAAATGCCTGAGAAGTCAGCCCAGCAGACATAAGTTTAATTATTAATTTAAAAATAAATATATACACAAGTCGGCTCAGAAAAATACCATGGAAAATGACTATATATAACCAGTCAACGACCTCATTTGAAGGTGAGATAATTCGGTGGTAAGAAGTGCTCTGAATTCTCGGGTGAAGAGGAGCAGTGACGCAGCAGCAATGGTGTTTGAAGTCTGATAATTTTTTTAGGTCTTTGCCTTTATGAAATCGGGTGGTGAAAGGACAAGTGGCAGCTGCAGCAATAAATTAAAAACAAGTCTGATATATTGCTCTGTGATTTTGGATGTATAGCTTCTAAGAAATTTGATTTTAAGCTCTGATTTTTGGGACTGCTACTGAGGAATTTCTGGGTCTGTGCATTGAGGCAGCAGCAGTGAAGATGAATTAAAGTAATTCTTTTGGGTCTGAATTTTGGATGTTTGAAGTCTATTTGCAGATCTTTGTACCCTATAATCTCAGTACACAAAACTCTTTTATCCTCGACCTATCTGCTCTGATTTTCAGGCATCATATTGTAGACAGATTTGATGAAAGATGTGTGGAATTCATGCTAAACATGCTCTGATCCATCTCTGATATTCGGATGTCTACTAGGGCAGAAAAGAAGGACAGACTTGTTTAAGAGCTGAGCTGGCATGGTTGGGATCAGATTTGTGAAGAAGATTTGAAGAAATAAAGTTTATCCATTATGTGCAATTATAGAAAAGCTTCTAAGGACTGTGATTGATGATATGAAGAGTTGTTTGCTGATATGACAGAATGATGATGTGTTGCTGACAGTGATGACAAGATTGTGTTGACAAGGGTAAATTGTTGTAATATGACAAGGATGTAAAGATTTGTGTATGTAAGTACAAGATGGATCTTGTAATTATTTTTCTTAGTTGGACCAAAGAAAAAGACCAAGCTGAGTCTTGGAAAAGAAGTTGGTGCTTCTGATTCATTTGTAGCTGATAAGCCTCACGGTTGTAGCTGTCTGAATCTAATATAATAAAGTTTACAAAATCATCTGATGAAGTGTTTGTGTTGTCTATGTAATTGATTGATGTTGATATGATAATCTTTGTTTAAGTAGTTGAAGAAAGTTGAAATTGTAAATAGTGGTAGTCCACTGATTCACCCCCCCTCTTAGTGTGCCATTGTGTCTAACATAAATCTCATGGTAGTTGAGCTTCAACCAATCACCTTAGCGCCCCCTTCAATCTGCCAAGTCAGAGAAAATCAAATGAGAAAGCAGATGAACGAGATCTACAGAACAAGGAAAGAACGAGGAGTAAAAAATCATAAGAAAGAGATACTCCCTCCACCGAACACCCAGGTGCCGGGACGATGGTGGGTTTCCCCACATAAACGTCGTTTCTCTCCTAACGCGCCTCTTTTCCAGCATATGAAATGGGTAAAGGAAAAATATGCAAGATCTATCCTGAAGCACACGCAGTACAGAAGAGAAGCAATGCCAATCATCAATTCATCAATTCATTTACAAAATACACAGAGAGTAATCCCAGACAAATCTTCGCTATTCAAATTCCGGTGCCAAAGCTCATGAATACAATGGGGGGGGGTCACCTCTCCTACATAGTTTGATAGTGTGCCCACATTCTAACCAACTATCATTCGACAGTCAAGATTAAGACTATATTGCACAAGTTTCTGGAACGCGGGTACGTTGGGTACGTGGACACGAGTATCCGATACGGCTAGAAGCTTCGCCCAAATTTGCAGGAAATGTAGGGTTGGGAGCGACAATAATATATATTAATTTTTTTAAATATATTTAAAAAAAATAAAGTTAAAAAAATAATTGATTAATTTCATAGCTTAAACTATTTTGTCCTCTTAATCCTCTAGTAGTGTCATGAAATTCGTTCTTTTTAAATTTGCTCACTTCTCTAGGTCCACATTATACAAATCTCATTGTACGAGTTTGTAAAGGCAGGTTGTATATATATGTACGAAGCACGAATAGCTTCATAAATCATAAGATTCAATATTTTTTTAATTCCTTGTTCCAACTCCATCTATATTATTGCTCCTAAGAGTGCTTAGTCTTTGGGTGCCTCTGTATTTTTTTTAGGGTAACTACTACTTACTTCTAATGTGAATGAACTTGATTGTTTTAAGTTCAACTAACAAACTTTCAAATTTTTTGGTATCTTGAGTTTGATATGGTTTATGATCCTAAATTGCTATATCAGTCAGTATGAATAACGTAAGCTAGCTATAATCATTTGAGATATGAATTAAAGTTGTTCAATATCTTAGTATTGTAAAAGATCCATTTGTATTCACTTAACAACACTTGCAATATATATTTCGAGTCTGAATAGATCTAAACATTTAAGAGGTGTGGGCCCTCTTTATTTATATAACCTTGAAAATAAAAGAATGGAATTATTGATAGATTCAATTGAAATTTTTATTATTGGTGATTTCTTGACACAATAAACTTCAATCATTCAATTGATTTTCAACACTTTTCTTATCATTTTGGCCTCCACATGGTCGAGAGCTTGTAGAAGTTCCCAATAAAAAGGGAGCGACAAAAGCATGTTCCCAAAAAGCTCTCGAAAAGCTCTCAAGTTCCCAAAGAAGCTCGCATAAAAAAGGGGACGTTTCGTACCAGCTCCCAAGCTCCCAGAAGCGAGAAAACGTCGGGTACGGGTTGCCAAAATCCCGGGAGCGGTACCCATGCAACTATGGATTAAGACATCTTCGACGGTGGAGATCAACAATACAGAGATCAATACATGGATCAAGTGACTAAGTCAAAAGAGGGGGCGCACTTTGCTAAAGGACGCCTCTCTAAAGTGAAAGTCGCATTATAACATAAGATGTGACATGATAATACATAGGAGGGGGTCACTAGGGGCTTAATTCACCCTAGGCCCCTTTACAACTTCAAATCATAAGATATAACAATGAAATACATAAATACCCAAGTTGAGGGGGCGCCCCTTGTGAAAGAATAGAATGAAGCAAGAGAAGCACACTGGGCAGATTGATTATTCAGAGCTATTTAAATAGGAAATACAAATGACAATAGTAGCTTGACCTAACTCATGAGCTAACTCACTAACTAACTACAGGTGAGATTACACTCTTCAACACACCCCCTTAATCTCAACTGGTAGTACATCATCAGCATTGTCTATGCCTTAAGTGCTCTCTCTGATATACAAATGCAGATGTTCCCAATGGTTTGGTGAGCATGTCAGCGAACTGCTCCTTAGAGCCACAAAACAGTAAAGAAATTTGTCCATCATTGACTAACTCACGAATGAAATGATAGCGAGTGTCAACGTGTTTGCTTTTTCTATGAAATATATTATGTTTAGACAATTGTATTGCAGAGTTATTATCACAGAAAATAGAAGTTGGATCTTTTGCAGTGTGTCCCATATCCTTTAACAGTCTTCTTATCCAAACTGCATGGCAAGCTGCTGTGGTGGCTGCTACATATTCTGCTTCTGCAGAAGACATGCTCACAATGGGTTGTTTCTGAGATGCCTAAGAGATAAGATTTGTACCCAAATGGAAAGCATAACCAGATGTGCTTTTCCTATCATCAAGACTACCTGCAAAATCAATGTCAGTGTACTGTCTGGTGTATGAGTGTACCAAAGGCCATATCCAGGTGTGCCTGCAACATATCACAGTATTCTTTTTCCAACGTTCCAGTGAGAGTCTTTGGGAGACTCCATAAATCTGGATATAAGACTGACAGCATACATCAAATCAGGTCTAGTTGCAGTCAAATACATTAAATTGCCTACCATTTGTTTTAGAGTGTATTGTTTACTGTTGGTTCGTCACCATTCTTGGTTAACTTGGTGCCAAGAGCTATAGGGGTTTCTGCTGGTTTACATTTATCCATTCTGAATCTCTGCAAAATATCAGTAGCATACTTATGCTGGCAGATAAAAATACCTTTATTAGTTTGAGTAACTTCCAGGCCAAGGAAGTACTTCATCAGTCCTAGATCAGTCATTTCAAATTCTTTTTTCATGACTGTCTTGAAATCTTCAATCATCAAATTACTAGTGTAAATCATGTCATCAACATAAAGGCATACCATCAATATTTTACCTTGCTCTGTTTTGACATACAGAGTGGGCTCATTGCTTCTTCTGTTGAAACCATTGTTGATGAGGTAGGAGTCAATCCTACTGTACCAAGCTCGTGGAGCTTGTTTTATACCATACAGGGCCTTTTTCAGCTTATACACTTTGTCTTCATGACCTTTGACAGTATAACCAGGTGGCTGGTCTACATAAACCTCTTCTTCAAGAATGCCATTAAGAAAGGCAGATTTCACATCCATTTGATACACAGGCCATTGATTTTGTGCTGCAATGGCAAGTACAGCTTTGATGGTATCCATCCTTGCTACAGGAGCAAAGGTTTCATCATAATCTATACCATACTTCTGTGCATAACCTTTGGAAACCAACCTTGCCTTGTGCTTTTCAAGTTCTCCTTTTTCATTCAATTTGGTCTTATAGACCCATTTGACTCCAATACTGGTTTTGTCTGCAGGGATGTCAACAAGATCCCAAGTCTGATTTTTCTCTATTGCATCAATCTATTCATTCATGGCTTTTACCCACTGTGCATCCTTCACTGCTTCATTAAAAGATGTGGGCTGACAGGAGAAGAGAGCAAACTGAAGTTGCTCGTCTAGAATTGGAGTATGTTCATATAACTCTCTCAAGATTTTGGTTTTTCGGTTCTGTGGTGGACCATCTGCTGCATTGTCTTGCTGCTGTACTTCCAATCTTGGAAGTTTGATAGGTAGATCTGGTTGATATGAGTGATCTTCATGTTGTATGTCTGAAGGATCACTCCAGCATTTGTCTTCAATGAACTTTACGTCTCTGCTCACCACAAGCTTCTTGGTGACAGGATTATATAGCTTGTATGCCTTGTGCTGTTCACTATAACCAGTGAAAATGCAGCACTCACTTTTTTTGTCTAACTTTCTTCTGAGTTCATCAGGTATATGTGCAAAGGCAACTGAGCCAAAGATCCTGAGATGTGAGACACTAGTCTTAGTGCCACTCCATGCTTCTTCAAGAATCTTGTCTTGGACAGTTATTGTGGATGATCTGTTGAGCAAGTAGACTGAGCATCCAACAGCTTCAGCCCAATACTCATTTGACAGCTTCTTGTGTGACAGCATGCTACGGGCCATGTTCAGGATGGTCCGGTTCTTCCGTTCAGCAACTCCATTCTGTTGTGGAGTGTATCTGGTGGTGAATTGTCTCTGAATGCCATGCTGCTTACAAAAGTCTGAGAACTCATGTGAATCATATTCACCTCCACCATCTGACCTGAGCATTTTAATGGACTTTCCAGACTGCTTCTCAGTGAGAGCCTTGAACTCTTTAAACTTGGAGAAGGTCTCTGATTTGTGCCTGAGAAAATAAATCCATGTTTTTCTGCTAAAATCAATCAATAAAGGTCAGAAAATAAAAACTGCCTCTTATGGATTGGGTTTGCATGGGTCCACATAGGTCTGTATGAACTAACTCAAGTTGCTCTTTGGCTCGAGATGTGGAAGTGGGAAAACTGTCCCTATGATGTTTACCAGTGATACAACCCTCACAGGTGCTGGATTGTTTATGAATAACCGGTAATCCTTTGATCATTGACTGTTTGTGCAGGAGATTGAGACTCTTAAAGGGAAGATGACCGAATCTACAGTGCCATAACCAGCATTCATCTTGACTAGAAACTGTATGAACTACAGGATGTGGAAGGTTAGCACTCCTAAGACTAAGAGGAAAGATTCTATTCTTGGTCATTTCAACTTTGGCTATGAGTCTCTTACTGGGAGGTTTATCATAGATAGCACAGTATGTATCATGAAACCTAACATCATACTTATTCTGAAGTAATTGATCTATACTGATCAAATTTACAGTCAATTGAGGTACATAAAACACCTCATGAATGGACATTTTTTCATTTTGATTACTAAGTACAGGAATAATACCTTTTCCTTTTGCTGGAACTAGAGAGTCATCTCCTAGCTTGATATTCGTGACAAGAGAGGAATCCAGACTAGAGAATAATGACTTGTTACCTTTCATGTGATTGCTGCAACCGCTATCTAGTAGCCATAGATCTAAGCTGCAGTGTCCTTCAGTTGCTTGATAAGACAAAAACATCACCTCTGACGAGCCTTCTTCTTCTTTGGAGAAATTGGCTCTGCTATTGTTCTGGTTATTGTTCTGGTCCACTTTCTTCTTTCTGCATTCTCGTTCATAGTGCCCATACTTCTTGCAGTAGTTACACTGAACATTGGACTTATTGGTCCATCTCTTGCCTCTTCCCCTCTGACCTTGAGAGTTGTGAGAGTGTTCTGAATGCTCTGAGTGTTCATGATTATGACTAGTTTTGTCTTCTGTAGATTGAGACCATCGACCTCTTCTTCCTCTACCTCATCCTCCTTTGCCTCGACCTCTATTGAGGGAAGCCTGAGTGCTGAATGCATTGGTCAACGATTCTTCTTCTTGAGTGAATCGCGCTTCATGAGATAGAAGAGATCCAGTCAATTCTTCTAAGGTGAATTTAGACAAATCTTTTGCTTCTTCTATGGCAGTCACTACCATAGCAAACTTCTTGGTGAGACACCGAAGAATCTTTTGAACAACGATCTTTTGTTCTAGCGGTTCACCATAGGTTTGGAATTGGCTCACAATACCCGAAACCCTACTCATGAACTAATCCACAGTTTCTGACTCTTTCATCTTCAAACTTTCAAATTGAAGGCGTAGGGTTTGCAGTCCTACCATTTTAACGCGATCGGTTCCCTTGTAGGCTGATGCAAGCAGATTCCAAGCATCGTTTCCATAAAAAGATGGAACCTTCTCAATGGCTTTATCTGGGATGTTATGAGGCTGCCCAATTACGGCAGAATAATCCAGAGGTTTAAATAAAGTACCCATGGTACTGTGTGAATTATTTGATTGAGAAGTATCAACAAATAAAAGGTGAATATCTAAGATTGACTCAAATGAAAGATCGTCAAGGATCTTACGAGAAGCTAGCTTGCTTTTCCTCCAATGGTAAACCTTTTCAGGCTCAGGAATGAACTGAAGCAAGCCTTCAGAGTTTCTTCTTGTAGAACGCCTTGGTAAAATTAAAGGTAGTGGAGTCGCCAAATGACTTGAGTAAGTTGATTAAACTACAACATTCATCAAACAAAGCGAAAACAAGAATGAAAACTCAAAAAGTCGTATTCCGGGAATAGAAAGATTTATCCCTGGCAACGGCGCCAAAATGTTGCCGCCTAATTCGCACCTCGGGTAACGTGGTAGAAATCTTCAAGCCACTGGGTGCGACCTTGGGGGCAAGCTCGAGCCAAGTGCTGTCACCTGATACTCAGCTCCTCCATCTAGGCCAACTCCTAGCGAAGCCAAGGGGGGTGGACCCTAATGAAAAGTAAAATCTAAGGTTTTTACTCTACGAGAGAAGTAGTTAATTCTAGGAATTTTAATATGGAATGGATGAATTTAAGAAATTACCAATTACTGCCAACACAATTTAACCTTAGCAACACCTTAATTCAAATTAGATACACCAAATTCAATGACACATTGCAAGATTAACTTATGCAAAAAAGGAACAGAAAAGACCAGTGCCAAAATGAAAAAAGTGCTTGCAAAAGTGGGTTGCTAGTGTAGTCTCAGTGAAAGTATTGCAGTGTCTCGGTTGGTAAATTTTAAATCATTAAATGAATTGATTAAGGAATGGGTAAATTGTGGTTTTGGCCCAACAAGTCAAGTCCCTTCGAACTGAGTGCTAAAGCAGTAATACCAAGTGTCCAACAGGGCGAGGATAGACCTGCTTAGAGTAGCCCCCTGACTCTGTAGTGATTACTCTTTGCAACCTCCCGAGTTCTCAAGAAAATTACTTGTGTGGATTTTCCTATTAGATCTAGTAACTCATATCTCTTTCTGATACAGCCAACTGATCAGACAAGTTGCAGCGGTGTAGAGCATACGGGGAAGGATTCTTGGTTTATTTTAATTAGAACAAGTTTTTTTATTTAGAAAAAAAGATAAAACCCTGCAGTATCTTTCCAAATTCAGTACTCGGGCAAGCCCTTATCCACGAACCTGTACTCGGGAAAGCGAGGGGGTTTATTTTAACTTAGCAGTGCATAACAAAATTGTTTTTGTTTTTTAATTACTACACTACTCAAATCTTTTCCCTTATGGTACTTCGGTATAGCGCAGTGGGTAAGTATTCAGGTTACTTTTGCACAACTTAAACACAGCATGAAATGATAAAAAAAAAGACAACTACGCTACCAGCATATAAGAAAACAGAAAAGGACACCGGCACAAATCCCCCAAGGGGGATGGGGACCGGGCTCTACTGAGCCTACTCAAACTTATTTTTTATTAGTTGGTTACAATGCTTCAGCAGAGAATGCTCTTTGGTCCTTGTTATCTGGGATCCAAAGGCCTACAACATGCAAAGGAAATAGGCCCAGCTAAGGGGAAGGCCTCCTGGGAGCTCCGGATGTTCGAAAAAGCTAATTTCGGGCAGAGTTTCCTTCTCCTTTTTGATGGGCCTGCTAAAAACCAGCAAGCATATGTCAGTGAAAGATGCCCAAAAACACTTTGGAAGTGTCTTTGGGCAGCATGCAAAAATTTACAAAAAAAATCTAAGTAACAACTGATTACAAAAAAAACAAGGAAACAACTAAGTGAGGTAAGCTAGAAAGCTTGCCTTCTTACGATCTTTGCTTGCCTCTTGAGGAGAATGGCAAGCAAATCTTAAGCACAAAATGCTAGATCAAAGTTTTAAATGCATAGAAACTCTTTCAACAAGCTTTTTAATTTTCAAAATTTTATAAACTTGCGGAAAAAAGGGAAAAGTAACTAGATCTAAAATTTTAAATGTACCTTTGAAGCAGACTAGAAATAGAAACTTTTAGACATCAGATCTACCTTTGATATGACTTTAGATGCTAGATCTAATGTAGAAACATTTGAAACCGAAAGAAAAATTTAAGAAATTTGTAGATCAAAATTCAAGGAACCCAGAGTAGAGCAAGAAATAAAGGACAGAAAAATCTTCCTTGGTGAGATCAGAGGGACAGAGTTTATTTTCAAATTTTGCTGAAGGAAAGGTAGAGCACATTCGCTCATCAATACTCCAGCATTAGCTTCCTGCAAAAGTTTATCAACACTAGCAATGGGGATTAAAAAATACCTGTGTAAACCGAAAGAGACTACAACAACAATGTAGATCCAAGCATGAAATCATACATATATCAAATAGTCTTCCTCGACTTGCAATAAAAGAGTAACCTAACAAGAATTACTTTTTATCTCTACAAAAATACCATTTCCTTCCAAAAGCAAGTTAATCCCAAACATATGCAAGCATGAAAACAAATACAGGTTACCTCACAAATGTAGAGTAAACTCTATCCAAACATCCATAGATCCCACACAGAAATTGCCTCCAAAGCCTTTTATTCACATTACTTCAAGAAAAATTTACAAGATTACAAGCAGAGGTTCCACCTTTCGATGCTGAACAAAGGAGAAGAGACCAGCTTATATAGAAAATGCCAAACCAGGGGGTGCCTCCAAAACTAGAGATGGAGTTGGCGTGAACTACGGATAACTCGCAGTCTTTGTTGGCGTTCACGAGTTAATTATGGATGCGATTTGATTTGTTGGAGAGATCACCATGGAGGACGCGCCACCTCTCAACAAGTAGGCGACCTCCCTCCAATATCTGCCAGCACTCCAAAGTCACTTCAGTCACGATGCCGAGCCCAAGTGCGAGCTGCCACATCACTTAAAACATACCGACCAAGCCACCGCATCATTACTTGAACTGATACGTGAATCCCTCACGTGGACATATGCTTGTCACTAAACGCCAAGTCGAGAATCCTTCATGACGTCACTACTCAGCTAATCAAGCCATCAATAAGAAAGGGCATGGGCCATACGTTGAATTATGAACCGGAGAGATGAGCACATGGGCCTCACGCTGAAACCTTGGGTAAAGAAACGACATGAAAAACAAAATTAATTTGACGTTTCCTTCCTTAGGATAAGTCGCCAACATGGGACCATCATGTCCCACCACCACTTAAAAAACGAATTTGACTTTTCAACCTTTGACCATAGTGTCAATTTGTCATAATTTAGCATTAAAATGTTATTTTTATGCACTTTTAGCCGAAATAATGCCTCACGGGGTTCTCCGGCTGCTCAACTGATGTAGAAAGTGGTCCCATGGGTAAAGTGGATGCTCCGGGTGTGAAAACGAGTGTCCCCACATCAGAAACGGACTCCGTATCTGACTTTTATTACAATCTGAAGTTTTTTAATTAAACCATTAAAAAATGGCTTAAAAAAAACGGAAAAAATTATTTTTTTGCGGAAACTGACGAAACTCTAAGGGGACCTAGTACATGTCCATACGACTTAATTCGAATGCCTAGCATGGTGAAAAACACCGATATGAAGGCTCTAATAACCTCTCTAGGCCACAACACCAAGATGACTACCCCAGCTTTGGAGGTGTGAGTGAGAAACTCAGAAATTATTAGTCGTTTGTTCAACAACCAATAATAACCAAGGGAAAAAACACTCTGAGATAGTCGGCTTGATGCTTAAGTCTTGGAAGCTGAGCCTTTTATAAAAAATTAAATGCTAGGACATTTTTTACAATTTCCCCAAGGGGGTATGAACATGCGTTACACAAAAAAAAACGACCCTGGAGCCCTGAAAGGACCTCTGAACTCTGAATATGAACAAGTATCTTGTTCATCATTGGCGGCTCACTGAAAGTCCAACTAGGTGCAGCCTAGTCGGTAACATCTGGCTCCAACTGTGGGACGTGTGATTGATCTGAACTTCGTGGAAATCGATCATATGAGAAACCTAGAATCTCTGGTTCCTACATAAAAACTAGGATAAGTCAGTCACATGTATATAGATAACCAAATGAAACAAAATAAGCGTCAGTATATGATACAAAATTGATTTTTTTTTTTTTTACAACTAATATACAGAAAATAATGTACAAAGTAATATACAGAAAATGAACTAAGCTAATAAATAAAGTGCGAAGAGAGGTTTAGAGAATGATGATACAAAAATGCCACCATGGGCATCAGATATTTTCATTGAAAAACAGTTTCAGAATCTGTCCGTTGACAGGAAGACTCTGCTTTTCCCCATCCATGTCACTGAGATAAAAAGAATTGTCACCCGCCACATCATGAATATTGTAAGGACCCATCCATAAACTGTCAAATTTTCCGTGGTTTCCCGGCTTTTCTCTTCGTTTGTCCCAAAGTAACACAGTGTCTCCTTTCTGAAAAACCCTTGGTTTGGATGATTTGTCAAAATTTCTCTTAACCTTATCCTGATTTTTAATACTCTGATTAACGGCCCTTCTTCTGACCTCATCCAACTCTATCAGCTCATTTATTCTACTCTGAAAGTCATCCTGATCTGAACCTGAATCTTGCAGAGTCTGATACACTGGTAACTGAAGATGAATAGGCAAAGTCACATTCACGCCATAAACCAACTCGAAAGGAGATTTTCCCGTTGCACTTTTCTTAGTAATTCTATCTGCCCAAAGTGCAAACTTGATTTTACTATCCCATGCCTTCTTGTTGTCACCAACAATCTTTTTTACGATGGTCATCAAGTTTTTATTGCTTGACTCAGCCAGACCATTTCCCTGGGGATACTAATTTGAGGAATGGGATAGGATGATGCCATATTTAAAGCAAAATGAAGACATTGCTACTGAACTGAAAGCTTTGCATTATCTGTGGTTATCTTAGCAGGAACCCCAAATCTAGTGATGATTTTGTCTTCCAGGAAGTCCATAACCACTTTTTCAGTTGTTGCTTTAGTAGGTATGGCCTCTACCCACTTGGTAAAATAATCTGTCACTGTTAAAATCCAAGTATAACCATTACTTGAATTGTCTTTAAATTTCCCAATGAAATCAAGACCCCATTGCTGAAAAGGGGCCTGGATTACTACCGGCTTTAGGGGTAGTGCAGCAAGCTTCTGTTTTCCTGTGAATAGTTGGCATTTCTGCCAATTCCTAACAGACTTGTGCACATCAGTAAATAAAGTGGGCCAATAGTATCCGACTCTAAGGATTTTGTGAGCTATGGTTTTGGCTGCGAAGTGGCCACCACAAAACCCTGAATGGAACTCCTCCAGGAGTCTTCGAGATTCTTTTTCATCCACACACCTAAGTATGAGACCGTCTGGGTTTTTCCAACCCAATCCCTCTTGGGTGAGGAAGTACTTAGTGGCTTGCAATCTTAGTGATCTTCTCTTGTGGCCCATTAGATGATCGGGACATGTTAAGTTGAGGAGGTAGAATATAATGTCTGCATACCATTGCTGTTGTTGAAGATGTTGAATTCCAGTTGAAATGGATGATGCTGGTGAACTGTTCTGACAGACCATATCTAATGCTTGTTCATTTCCCTCTGTCATCATCTTGGCAAGTCCCTGCCCCTTGATTAATTAAGTGGGTTTGATCTCCAAGTCATATTCCTGGATCTTTGATACCCGCTTTCCCCTTATACCAAGGCAATCTTGCTGAGACAAGATATCCTTCACTGCTGAATGAGGGACATAGCCAACCACTTTGGAGTAACCTATATAAGTTCT
>LPNX010087208.1:9068-54167 GCA_001517045.1 Pseudotsuga menziesii
TTTGTACTTTTGATAATTTATATTGAGGAAGTTTTCGCTGGGTTTTCTTCCCTTACAGGGTTTCCCAGGATAAATCGGTGTCTATCTTGTGATTGTGTTTCTTTCAGTGGTCCTGTATATGCTATTGTTGTGAAATTGAATTGAATACTAATGTTACCTATCTTAACATATTGAATCTTAACAGTTGCAGGTGCATATGGCAAAGCCATTGCACCAATAACCTCCATGCCTTAAGTAGCAACAATGTGTTGAACAAAATCATTTATGGACAATGGTCTTTAATACTATTGGAGATGATGGCATTAACAAACAAAGAGGTTCCTTCTCCATCAATAGTATTGAGTATGACACTACCATTACCATACATTTCTTCCACCTCATAGGTCCCCAACCATCTATTGCACAATTTTCCTTTAAATTCCTTAAGTCTTGAATCATAAAGGAGGGCCCAATCACCTACCTAAATGTTTTATTGTTGATGAATTTATCATGCCATTTGGCATGTTGGTTATACACAATAGAGGTATGATGTATTACATTTTGGCAAAATTCATCAAGCTCATTCAACTATTTGAGGCGGTGTTGCTGAGATGTTGTGCTTCAGTAATATCCATATTTATTTGCAGGGCAGTTCTCGATGTATTCACTTCAAATTCAATTGGGAAAACAAGACTCTTATCATAAACAAGTTCATAGGGAGAGAAACCTACAATGTTTTGCCAAGTTGTTCGTTAAGCCTAAAGGCTTTTTAGCAGTCGATCAACCCAATCATGGTAGCGCACCTATACACTCTTTGTGAGGATGGTCTCTATAACTTTATTGGTACTTTCTACCTTCCCATTACCCTACAGATGGTAGGGTGATGTAATCATGTGCTGAATCTTATATTTCCTAACGATATCTTTAATCATATGATAAGTGAAGCTGGCTCCACCATCTGTAACTATTTCTCATCATAACCTTAAGCAAACAAAAATCTCTTCATGAAGGAAATCTACAACAATTTGCTCAATGTTGCTTGGAAGTGCCTTTGCTTACACCAATTTGGTCACATAGTATATGCATACTAAGATGTGGAATTTTTGGAAGGATGGGTAATCGGTTGAAACCAGAAAGGCCAATCAACTAAGGCCTTGGAAGTGCCTTGAAATAAATGATAATTGACTTGAAGTGAATGTTAACGTACTTGAATAGAATGATAACATACTTGAACTAAATGATAACTTACTTGAACTAAATGTTAACTTACTTGAACTAAATGTTATTTGACTTGAACTGAATGTTAACTTACTTGAACTCATCTTTAACTGAATGTTGATCACTTAGTTGACATGCTAACTTAAGTGTCATCAATGCTTCACTCTTAATGACATCCATGCATAACTTCTATTATTAAATTTTGCATGGATCTCTTTAGTTAACTAATGCATGTTGATTGATGAACATTAACCTCTTATTTACTTGACTAATCATATTCATTAATAGTTCAACTAATGCTTTGAATAAGGCACTGATTGAGGCATTCATATTTTACTGAAGCTTTATAACTTGAGTTCACTCATACATTTTGCATAGGCAATTCGAATTCTCTTTCTCTATGCTTTATCTCATTATCATTAAATAATTAATGCATGGTCCATATGTGTATTATTTTTCCATCTTGTCATATCAAACTCAAAATAATTATTCCATACATATTGATGATCATATATATTACCCCGGGCCATATAGTCACATGCTAAAGTAATTCACTCTAGGGGTAGCTAATCCCTAAAGGTGACTTATATCACTCAGTGACCATGACTATAAATATATCACATTGTATAACCACTTCAACAAATGGAGGTCCACAGTCTTGATACAACACAAGACTTCAATCTTGATACAACACAATATCATCTCCACAATTGGAGATCCATTCTCATAGGGTACCATATATGCTAATACTTGACTTGATATTATTCACAAGTCTAGTCTTGATATTACTCACAAGACTTAGCTTGATATTACTCACAAGTTTTACAATACAAAATCACCACCTCAAACATATGAGGATACATAGGACTTGATATGACTCACAAGTCCGACTTGATACTACTCACAAGTCTGAAGAATGACTCTTGATGTTGTACAATCAACAAAGATATTATCATGTTTCTTGATCTACAATTGATAAAATCATCTAATGTAGCCATCCATGGTCCCCATAATATCAGAGGGTGCCCTCCTAACGAAAATTTGACTGCAATACCACGAAGTCTATCAAGTATTCCCATGAGTCCATAGAAACAACAATTTCTTCCAAAGCTACTTTTGGCCTTATGGTGGAACTATGTGCTAATTATAGGACGGTAGGGGGTTGTTGGACGTGATGCCCCAAAATCCTCATAGTTTCCATGGTCATTATATTTATGGTTGCACCTAAATTGACCAAAGTTATTAGAATTCTCACACGATTGATATGGACTATGAGTGTAGGACTTCCAAGGTCTCCATATTGAAGGGAAACATTTTCCCTAATCATCAAAACTTATAGGCGACCTACTATGTGGATAACGGGGGGACATTTGCCTTTCTACCCGGGCTTCTTGACATACAATTCTCTAATGGTATTTGTGTATATCGAAACATCCTTTAGTGCTTGTAGGAGTGGAATTTTGATGCACACATTCTGTAATTCCCCCAACAAATCAAACTCAGGATGGATTAAGGGTTTGGCTAGGCTAAGTTTAAATAAGTATGGAGAGAGCAAGGCCTCCTTAGTCACTCATGGCTGGTTTGGGATTTTGTAAGGAACAATTTGTGAGGAAAGGAGTGGGAGTTCTTCATATCGCTCCTTAGGTAACTCTTCAAACTCTAGGTGTGGAGCATTTTCATCGATTTGTTCAATAATAATCAGTGCGGTTATAGGGGTTACTACTCTACCTCATCTGAGATGTAGAATTTGACATTTAATAGGCAAGATAAAATATGTTTGGTATCTTGGAGTATCAATAGTGTAGGTTGGGTAGACTGTCTGATTATTATTAGAATCAAGGTTAGGTTGTGCAAGTATACGAGGTCACAAAGGTGGATTGCTTGTTGAGGTGCTCATAGGATGATGTAAATGTTGTTGTTAGTGTCACATATGAGGAAATTACTGACCCTCTTCCTCATTATATGGTTCTTATCCCCCTCCTTGTTCTTCTCTACCCAGGGAAATGATGCCAAAATGTTGGGGAAAATTGTATTGTTCTTTTACAAATAGTTACGTGACCAAGCAATTAATTGTCAACCAAATATCGAAGGTTTATTGAAGTTATTATGTACAATCTATGTAGGCTACAAGTGTTATCAGGAATATTGCACCTTCTGCGAATAGAAACTATTCCTCTGGTCTGAATGGTTCAGATCCAGAACACATGAGTGAACAACAAAGGATGAAGACCTTCCCTGAATGTTGTAGACACCTAGAATATTGCTTCTATTATGAACCTATGTACCTGCAAACATATTAAACATACAAGCACATCAAAGCTACCAGAAAATCATCTACATATCCATGCTAGTGACTAAGGAATCTAACAACATATACATGTGAAATCAAAACAACAGTAATGTGGGATGAAAACCAGCTTTGCATTAAGAATGTATGGAGAAGCTTACAACCGTTTCCTTAGTGTCGACAAGCTCCTCCACGAGACAAACACTTCATCCCCATAAGCTCCAACTTTGCTCTCTATGCTCTCCAATGGTTTAGACTGGGTAGTCAATTCAACAACAAAACAATACCTCTATAGGTCTCCCCCTCAACTATAGATATGAGCTTGTATTTATAAGGCTCAATTGATAGAAATAGTTGAGAGAATTGTGGGTGAGGTGGCTCCAATATCCTACCAAGGGGGATCTCGAGCTCAAACTAACCCATAATGATAGGGATAAGGGAGGACATGAGGCTCCTGATCTAGAAGCCTCGAGAAACTTCTCTTTTTCCCATTTTACCCAGGGTACCGCTATTGTTCCCTTATGACAGAGCGGTTTAGATGAGAACTGCTTTAAGAACAAAGACTATAGGTGGTGGCACCGCTTCTATATAACATGATACAAGAGGTGCTAAGCAAGTTATCGCTCATTGCGGTGCTAGGTTTTTTCAAGTAGAATTGACAAGCAAAGCAAGTTTCCACTTCAAGTGTTGGGATTAAGGGCAAACATGGAAGTTAAGGATCTTATCACATGATGGTGACATGATTTAGGTATAAAAAAATTCCCCCCAAAGCATGAGACTTAGAGGGATACGATAAGCGAGAGCTTTGAGAGAACAAGTTGTCACTTTGAGGTGAAAATGTCAGCTTGGTCAGAGAATGTTGTCCAGTAGGCATTTGTAATACATCAATACTTTTGACTCATAGACAAATGTAACCAACTCATGGCTGCAGACCAATACAAGGCAGATCCATGAGAGGAATAAACAAGCATGGCTACTAGAATACAACGTAGATCCATGTGATAGAGGATTCAAACTTGGACATAGCTACCGGACATACAATGTAGATCTATGTCATACAGACGCAAATTTGAGCATAGCCATGTCCATACAAATGTGGATCCATGCTAGATATATAAAACTCCATCGCAACCTGGGGAAAGCAATGAGCGCTAAACAAATACCCAGGGTCTTCGTCTCATCTTCCATAAAGTATGATTCTATCCATGTGATTACAATGATCTGAAGTCGAACATGGTAGAAACCACTTGATTACCGGTCAATGGTGTGAACCCTTAACAAGTGCGAGGGAGATCACCATTGATGTCAATGATTCCCAAGGTACCCTAGTACAATATATTGAGCGTGAATAGATGTCTTGATGCCAAACACCCAGTCGATTCTATCGATCAAAGGTCAATGATGTGAACCTATGTCGAGAGCGAGAGAATCTGTCATTAAGGCATACAAATCTCAAGGTACTAAGTTTTTGTTTCTAAGACTATTTCCTGGATGATGAGCTGATGTCGATGGGAATAGTCTTGTCGAAGGAGGGCCATGATGAGTCCCACATCGACGACACGAAACTCGGAACATAGTTATGGAATGATGTGAATAAGGTAACCATAAACTGGCTCAAAAGTACTGACACAGAGACTATTTTGACTGCAGAGGTAAAACTTCTTCAACTTCCCTTTGAACATCGGGCAACACGACAAAAGACTTGGCAGCATGACTAAACCAGACAAACACACAGTATGATGGCGGACAATGCATTCTTTTGAAAGACTCAAACGAGTGACATGACTCATGAAAGTGGATAGTCACAAAGATCAGTTGAATACCCAATTGACTCAAATGATATGCAGACAAGTGCCATGTTCAAAGGTAACGACAAACTGCTAGTTATTTGCAAAATGATTCCCTTCCCATTTTCCCCATCATGGTTGATGAGTGCCTCTTTTCGTTTTTATGAGTTCAAAGAGGGTAACAAACACTCGTTATAGCTCGTCCGAAGACAAGTCCAAACTCATATGTTTTACGAACCTGAGAGAGGAGGGGTTCGTTCCCAAAAGAGGGTCTCTCAATGTTTAATTTGATGAGTCCAATGAAAGAAAACTCAGTATCGTTCATGTTTAGAGAGTCTGAATGACCACAGAAGAAGACTCCATAGGGTCCTTTTTCGTAAAATAGTTCACATGAACCGAAAAAGTGATAACCTACTGTCAGATGAATGACTCTTCAAATGCTTCAACAAGAGTGAAGAAGACAAGATCACTCGATAATATTTTCGTATTTAAGGAGCCCGAAAAGAGTTTAAAGAAGACTCCATTAGGTCTCTTTTCACGATGAGAGATTTTACGAGCCTGAAAAGAATCAGAAACAGACTCGGACCTTTGATGCTAAGTTTCGAGAGCATGACCAAAGTGTCGCAATAAACGTTCAAAAGACCTTTTCCGTTTTATGGTAGTACGAAAAAGTCAAAAAAGAACTCCCAAAACTTTACTGCTACCACTCTTCTATCCTGCAATGACTCGAAAAAAAGTGTTAAATGCTCCAATAATTGACATTAAAGGATTACGACTGATAGATTTTGAGTAATAAATGATTTTAAAACAAAACTATAGCATGTCAAACCCTAAAATGTATATAAAAGTCATGTAAACAGTAAAAAATCAAAACATTTTACCATTTACCCATAGTGGAGAGCCTTTGGAGGATTTTCTTGGCCAGATTTTTAGTCGCTGATATCGGGAGCATTAATCGTCAGATTCATGCACCATCAGTTCCAGGTAACAGCCTAGACCCTACTCTTTCATTTCATTCCTTCAACTGTGACTTTTGATGGTGTTTTGGGCTTATATGGCGAGCCCTAAAACCATGGAAGTAGGCACCGCTCTTATCCCTTGCGGGATAAGCGGTGCACCGCTCGAACCGCATCGAAAACACTCCGCACGGGCGGTGCCACCGCCTGTCCTCAATGGGACACAAGCAGTGCTGGCCGTGGATAAATATAAATGGTTGCACAAGAAAAAATAGCTCACTTTTGTTGATTTGAATGATTGGGAATGCTTCTAATTAGTCTTGTGATGGTTTTTGACAGGTTTTTATTGATAAAAAAATGGTCATATGGAAAGAGAGGCAACATGACAATGGTGATGCCTTCGCCGAACGAAATGCAGGTTGTATAGCCGCATTGAGATATTGTGGACTCTTAAAGTTCTTTCACACACCCATTATGGTATCGCATGAGCGATTACTAGAGCATATTCTCCGGATGTGGAATCCGGAGCAACAATATTTTGAGGTTGGTGCTCACATATTGACAGTTGAGGTAGAGGACATCTACTTCTTGACAAGCCTTTCAAGACGGGGTGCTCCCATCTCATTAATTGGTTCCCATGGGGGGGACATTACTACTCAGGAGTTGATAGACCGCCACTGCATTCTTGGGACCAGGACATCGGGGAAGAAAATTCCCATAAAAGCAGTGGTGGATGGACCTCTACGAACTGTGTTGTTTACCATGCAGAGAGTGGTGGGAAGCCAAGGAGTACACCAGGTGTCTAGAGCGCATATGCTCTACGCCATAGAGGCCATTGCGCCTACAGTCTTTAACTGGGCGGAAGCTCTTCTTCCGATCTTCAAGGATCAGCTGACCAAGTGTTGGCAGGGGAAGATGAAGCAATTTGGTTTTGGTTCCATTCTAGCTTGCTTATTTTTCGAGAGGGTTCCACAGATGAGACCCCAGGTGGTCTTTACAGAGTTGAGGGCACAAGACCCTCGCATGCAGAGGTGGGTCTGGATTATGGCCCGTACTGGAGCGGGTAGAGGCAAGGTAAAGTTAGGTGACCCGTTCTTTCGATGGTTGAGAGATCAGCTCCTCATGGTGGAGGACTATGCATATGCGGGCACTGACTTTAGTGGTGACCCTGACCTACCACTCTCACCTGGTGGATAGTGGGGTGATATCAGTAAGAAACAAAAGAACCTAAAATGGAAATATTGTTTTTATGTTTTGATGTTTTATATTTTTTTATGTTTAGTAATGAGACTTGAATGTTTTCATGTAGACATCAGAGCAACACAACTTGGGGGAGCCTCCCCTCTAGACAGGCGAGCTGGAGCCCATTTTGTACCACAGGGTGACGATGTGACAGGGGAGTTAGAGGAAAACCTGAAGAGTTTTACTCTAGACATCCTGGATGCCTCGATCGATGACCTCCCACTGAGGTATCAGAGGCCTACAACGGGAGTACCAGGTCGCTTTAGGAGACTGCTACGTAGAGTATCCCGGGCAGTGATGTGTTACCACGAGCATCATTAGACACACGATGTATCCACTGAAAGTTGATAGCTTCAGGACTTTTGTATGATGAATTTTTACCTGAAAGCCTATGCGCTTTAGATGAGGTCTCGTGACCTATTTTTTGTAAAACATGTTCATATATATATATATATATATACAGACTTCTTACTTGGTGTTTATATGTCTCAAATGGTGAATGTATTTTACATGAGTTTTATGTGTCTTTTATAGTTTATTCACAATGAACCATGTTTGATTTTCATGTCATGAATGGGCGATATGTTAATCTAGGATGTAATTAGCCAATGAGTCAGCAACTACATTATGTTCCCTAGGGATATGCCTATATGTGATGGTTTAAAATGACCTTTATAACAAACGTCCCCTCTGGAAGAGACAGAGAAGCACAAGATTCCTAATGGTATAGACATGGTTTAGATTACAAACCACAAGTTGTGAGTCCATCAAGACTACCAAGTTGCAAACATCTTGGGAGGCAACTTCAGTCAGAAGACTTATGAGTGCTCGATACTCGACGATATTGTTGGTAGTGGGACCAATACAAACTGCTCCTGAACTGACCAAATCGTAAGCTGGGAAATAGAGAACCCAAGCAGCTGAGGCAAGATTAAAGGTGTGGCAGCAAGCACCATCAGCGAAGCTGTAGAAAGCCATCTACTCTGCACGACCAAAACATGGTATAAACAGATGCATACACTAAACTTGAAACCATATTGAAAATACTTAAGCACACTAAAAGTCAAGTAATATACATATATACAAGATACTATCCATGAGAGATCTAAGCATAGTACCTATTTAGGTACAACCCATTGCGAGGTTTTCCTAAGGGGATTCCATAATAGTCCACGAGCTTGTAGGCCCCTTTCTCTAAAGCTTTGGAAATAACAAAAGGACCGCACCACATGGATTCAAACTTTCCTTTCCCTAGTTTTTCATATCTCTGATCATAAGTCAAAACTAGGTCACCCTCATTAAAGGCACGAGGTTGGACAGACTTGTCATACTGCGCCTTAACACGTTTCTTGTGTGCCTCATTATCCAAGGCAACATCTCTTCTAGTTTCGTCAAGGTTGTTCAAGTATAAAAATCTTTCTTCCTCTGCGGAAGTGTCTGGGAGAAGTTCGACGGCAAGTTTCAAGGATGGAATCTGACATTGAATCGGTAAGACAGCTTTGAGTCCATAGATAAGCTGGAAAGGTGTGAAACCAGTAGTTGTTTTCACCAAAGTCCTGTAAGCCCAAAGAGCGGAGAAAAGGATGTGGTGCCAGTTGGATTTATGGTCTCCAACCATCCGACGAAGCATCATTTTCAAAAATTTGTTAATGGCCTCGACCTGACCATTAGCTTGCGGATAATAGGGCGTAGAGTTTTCATGATGAAAACCTAGCTTGGCACTTAGTTCCTCCATCATTTGATTACAGAAATGTGATCCGTGATCAGTAACTATGGCCTGCGGGACTCCGAATCTAGCTATCACATGATTGAACAGGAAGAGAGCAACAGTCTTACCATCCTCTGCATATGTAGGCATGGCCTCAACCCAATTTGTAAAATAGTCAATGACTACGATGATGTAACCATGCCCCCCAACTAAGGTAGGCATACAATGCATATAATCAATCCCCCATTTGGAAAAAGGGCCAACGACAATGATGGGGTGTAGCGGAGTAGGATGAGTGCACTTTTTCAGATAAAAATGTTAACAGGGTGGGAATTTCTTAACAGCCTCGTGACAATATTTAAAGATTGAAGGCCATAAATAGCCAGCGCGAAGGATTTTTTAGGTTGTAGCCATCCCAGATAAATGACCGCCACATGCTCCGGAGTGGCAATCATTAAATACTTGTTCAGCTTCCTCGTGGGTAAGTCATCACCAGAGAACGGAATCGATACCATGTCTATACAAAGTGTCATTCAAGATGATGTAGTATTTTGCGTGGTGACAGATATGGTGGCGATCATCACGGGATAGATTTGGCTGAAATCTTTGTGTTTGGAGATAAATGAGCAAATCTCCATACCATGGGTTAGTAGTGCTTATTAGGAACAAGAATTCATCCGGAAATGAATCACTGGGCTCAGATTCCATCGAAGCACAGGGAAGATCACACATGAGCTCAGAAAAGACCAAGGATTTCTTTGATGTGGCTTTGGCGAATTCCATATCAAACTCTTGTAGTATGACTATCCATCGGGAGTACTTGCCCTCGAGCACCTAACGAGTTAGGATGTAGTACATAGGGTTCTGGTCTACCAATACGGTGGTTGTGCGGAGCAAAATGTAGTGACGAAATTTTTGAACGGAAATGACTGTGGCCAATGCCAATTTCTCCACGTGTGAATATCGAGTTTCGGAATCCATTCTTACTAGCATAGTAGATCAGGTGCTCCTGACCGTCGGGATTTTCCTCGGCCAAAACCATAGCGATGGTAGTAGTGGAGGCAGTAATATATAAGAGAAAATCCTTTGAATAATCTGGGGGGTGTATCACGGGTGAATGAGTCAGAGTGTGTTTGAGATTATCAAAGGCTCGTTGGGCTTGGTCATCCCAATAAAACGGAGTGTCCTTCTCAAGGAGATGCATATTACCGTGTGTTTTCTCTGCAAAATTGCACGCGAAACAATGGAGAGAGTTTGCCTTCCCTTGCAAACTTTGGAGGTCTATAAGGTTGGTTGGGGCTGGTAGAGCTAAAATAGCGGCAATTTTCAATGGATCTATCTGGATGCCATCCTTATAAACCACAAAACCTAGCAGGCGTCCTGTCTCAACGCAGAGAAAAAAATTTATGAGGATTTAGCCATATGTGATAATGACAGCGTCTCAGGAAAATGTCTCTAAGATGACGAGGGTGGTCCTCCCGTCGCTGTGAATGAGCAGGGAGGTCGTCAAGGTATGGTTCTGTTGGGTAAAATTATCACTAGTTAATTTACCTTCAATTAATTGTCAACTAGGGTGCGTAAACTTCGAGCTGCTACACTGTATGTGCGGGCAAGGTAGTCTCAATGCTCATACTTCAAGCAACTTAAAGAAATTCTAAAAAATGAAATTGACGAAGCTATTACTGTATTGAATGATCAATGCTAAGGGTTGCTAGGTCTGTCATACAGAAAAGGGTATCAATTTGCTGATCACTGTCTTACTGTTAAACTCAATATAACCTACAGCATCCTACAGAAATCTTCCAAAGCAGTATTGAACTACAGCAATTTTCAAAACAATATTAAACTACAGCAATCTTTTAAAACAATACTAAAGTACAACAATCTTTTAAAGCAATCAACAGTCTACACTCAGCTACATCAATGATGATCTATTCTACAAATAAAAGAACTTAATAAATAAAAGCCTAGTTTCAGAATGAATATGTTCAGTTAATCTGAAAACTCCACCATTAACCCTACAAACTGTTCCTCTCACAACTGTCAACTCCAAAGAGGGTTTTAAATACAAACTGTTCCTAAATCTATTCAACAGGCTAGATCAATTGCAAATGATATTAACTAATAATCTGCAGACATACATTCTATTTCAACTCACAAATGAACAAAACCATTAACATTCCATAAAAACAATGTCAAAGGATAAAAACATTACTCTACTTACTGCAAAACACACAATACTGAAGTACAAAGGTTTGGTGTTGAAGGTGGGCCCTGCCCTCAACACCTGCCAGTCTTAAATCGAAACTTTAAAAGAGATAAACGCTGGATCTATTGACAATAATAGAGTTTTTACAGTCTTCTCCTCCTGTGTATCTCCTTGTCAGGCTTTATTTATACAGGAACAGATGGACAAGATCCATTCCAAATATCTGAAATTCGTGCAACTACCCAGAAAACGGCCAACACCAAATCTGGCAAAACCACGTCTGTTCCGGAAAGGATTTCTCCACATTCGTTCAAAAATTCTAAAAACTGCTCGCCATAAGGGGTAAATGGGGCCATTTGTGAAGTGGGTTTTGAACTGTTTTGATCAATTCTTAACCGATTGTTCGAAAATCGAGCCTGAAATCGGGTTCCTGATCAAGGACGGGAATGCCACTTTGAGCAAATGACATCCTCAGAACAGCACTGGATAATCTTCATAAGCATCTAGAAGGTGATGTGAATCCAAGAAAAACATCTCTACTGTGGACCGAATCCCCCAAATCGCTGGTTCAGCTAGCATAAATCTTCCTTGGAGCGCCGAGACAAGTGTTGAGTTGGGTAGCAAAAGAGCCCTTCATAGAAAAGAACAAAGACTTATTACTTGACCTATCATTAAATGAAACTTAAAAGGCCCTATTATATGCACAAAGCAAGGCAAAGTAATGAATAAGTAATTAAAAATCACTTACCAAAGCCTAGCAATGTTGATCTCCCAAAAAGGCATAATCATGTAAAAAACAACACTAAATAAGGTTGACTAGCACTTAATCTCATGTGACTTGAAACTAGAAATATGATGCTGAATAGTCAAAATAAGAGACCAACAGGTTCAACAATATGTTTTATATCGTGAAACGCATAGGACATAGCATGCTGGAAACTGGCTCCAACATTTTTTAGGCCAAATGGTAACTTCCTATATGCAAAGGTTCCCCATGGGAAAATGAATTCCATCTTGTGCTGATCGGTGGGTAAAATCTCAATCTTATTATAACTCGAAAAGCCATCCATAAATGAGAAGATGACACTTTCGACACAGTTGTCGATAATCTGGTCGATATGCCGAGTGGGAAAGTTGTCTTTGGGACAAGTTTTGTTCAAATCTCTGAAATCGATGCAGATGGTGCCCTTTTTTTTGTTGATAGGGACAACATTCGATACCCATTCCGTCAGGGGTATGGGATAAATAAACCTTCCTTTGAGAAGTTTCTCTATTTCAGCTTTGATAGTTGTGGCTTTCCATGGATGGACTTGCCTTAGTTTTTTCCTGACAGGTTTAGAAATGGGATAGGTTTTTATTTCATGGACCACAACGGATGGGTTTATCCCCAACATTTCTTCATAATACCAAGCAAAAATATCACGGAATTCTTTGAAAAGTGCCCTGTATGCTTCAGATTCTTCTATCGAGCAATTTTGCCCAACATGAACGTGCTCAAGGGTACGAAGCTTGGTTGATATGTCAATTGGATTTGTTTGAGTAATGTTGCATAGGTTTCCTTCAGAATTTGTGTCTTGCAACAATATAGGGGTTTGAGGTGTGTTGATAATATCAGTGGAAAAAAGGGATGCAAAATCATGGTCTACCGAACTAGTGTTGGGGAGGAATGAGGATCTATGGTGATGATCCTCCCAAATAGGCTCATTCATACTCATGATTTCCATAATGGACTCATCGGAGGGAAAAGTCTTGGAGAGATAATCCAAAATAGGAAGAGAGGGTTCTAACCAGTGGGGCAGGTGGTAAGGGTCCGAAGCCATCAGATGAAGTTCATCAGTGTGATCATCGGAAAGGGTTTGAATAACGTTGTACATTTCTTAATGCGGACTCAACGAGGTGGAATCAACAATTTGTTTGCCCTTTGGATCGTAATCAAATGACGAAATCATATTTACTATCGTTGTGTCTGTGTTAGGAGGAGTGGATAGAAAAATCCCCATAAGGGACGAATCCTTCAACATGCCTACCCCAATTGACTGGTAAGGAGGAGGGCACTGGCCTAACATAGGGATGTTGTTAGCCGTAGAGGTAGTAACATCTGGCGTACAGAAATCGAGCTGGTCAATGGGGACAATTCTCCCTAGATGCAGAAATTGGACAGTTCAAAATACCGTCGAAGCGACAACAGTCATGGCGTAAAACCAATTTCTTCCTAGAAGGAGGTTGTAATCTATCGGGGCGTCTACTACTTCCACTTGAATAGAAATAGCTTTGACCCCAAGCTCAACTGAAAGGGCTGGTATGAGACCATGGGGCTGGAAACTTCGTCCATCAAAGGCTTTCATAGTCATAGGTGATGTCACAAGCTCGGGAGAGCCAATAGCTTTCCAACAAGACAGGGACAAAATCAAAGTTGAAGCTCCTTCGTCTAAGATAGTTCTAAAGACCTTCTTTCCGACTACTTTCGTTATGATTTGGAAAGCGAGTTTGTGAGGTAGTCTAGACTTATAGTTCTTGACATTGAAATGAATCAAATTAGTATTGTCTAGGTCTAAAGCTCCTAACGTAGTTAACAAGTTTTTGCGTTGTGTAGGACAACTTTGGAGTACTTCCAAAGTAGACATTGCACATGGTGCCTGAGCGAGATCTTCAACTACAATATAAAATTGAGCGGCTTGGGCATTAGGGTTAAAAACAGCTTTCCTAAGAGTACTCTTGAGTGGATGCAAAACCATGTCAAGATTAGGCTTCTCGATGGTTAGGGGAACAGTAGACGAGGACTCAGGAGAACCAGTAGAGGAAGATTTTCCTGAAGAAGAATTGTCTTCTTTCTTGTCTGTGGGTTTGTCATAACTCCGACTTCAAGTTTGCAAACTAATAGTATGTGAGGACATCATGCGAATTTCCTCTGAAGAACTAGAGTTTCCCTGATTAGACACGTGGTCTATCAGTTGTTGTTGAGAGGGAAAAGGATCCGTGAGAACTGTGGGTGCGGGATTAGTTTTCAAAAATTGGGTGATTTCGTCCCGACAAGGACACTCTTTTGTGAAATGGTCACCTCCACATAGCAGACATGGATATTTTGCTTTTCTTTTCCCTTTATCGTTGTCGTTGGTGTTTGGTTTGGGATTCTCCTGTTGGTTTCTAGGTTTTTAGTTTTTAGTTTTACCTTTCTTTTTATTGTTGTCGGGCGTTTGAATACTCTGAATGGAATTGACCTCGGTGGAAACCTTTGGAGTTGAAGGAGTAGGGTTGGAATTCTGGGGTTGCTTGGTAGGTTTTGCTGCTGACGGGGACTGGATTGAACCAACAATCCCATCAACAGGGGTTTCTGCTGGTGCCTTTTCAGGATCGGTGCTTGGGCGAGGAGCTTGAGGGATTAACTCATACAAAGTTCCGGACTGGGAATAGACCAAGTCCAGATATTGGGCTAGACTAATGGCTTGCTCTTCAGTAATGACACCGCCCATAGCCACATCTCGGGCAATTGGAGGCAACAAAGATTTAGTAAACCAATCAGCTAACAACTGATCCGGGATAGGAGCCTTAATAAGTATTCTTCGCCTTCTCCACTCATGGATATGATCGGATATGTGGTTGGAGGTGTTCTTTCGTAGAGAATTTAAGAGATTAGTACCCATTTCATAACGAATAGGAAGCTGAAAGTGTGTAAGAAACACAATTGCCAACGAGCCAAAATCCACAAACGAATGTTGCGGAAGTTCAATGTACCATTTCGCGGCTGTACTGGTCAAAGTTCGCGGAAAGAGTCTTAAACAAACTGAATCATCCATAAGGGAGTTTGAAGAACACCACAAATGGAATGTCATGACATGGTTTTTCGAATCATCTCGCCGCTTCCCATCGAATTTTGGAATGTCTGATGGTAACTTTACCGAAATGGGAGGCCATGAGGGGTTATGTTGAATGGGATCATTAATCAACTTGGACAAATCAGGCAAGTCCAAAGTTGCCAGGAAATGTAACTGATGATTAGGTTGCACATAATGGTAATATTGATATGGCATATAAGTACCAGTAGGACCGTAAGTATACTGATAGACAGGTTGTTGTGATGAAGAACCACCGGAAGATCCACCTGCAGGGGGCTGATTTCTAGGACCAGGACCGTTAGGACCGTCGGGGCCTCCGGGAGGAGGGCCACCAGGGCCTCTGGGACCACCAGGACCATTGGGACAACCAGAACCACCTAGACCACTAGGAAGAGGACCACCAGACCCTTTGGGACCCCTGGGAGGTAGACCTCCGGAGCCTCCGGAACCACTAGGAGGAGGGCCACCAGACCCTCTGAGACCATTAGGAGGGAAGCCACCAAGGCCCCCAAGACCATTAGGACCATAAGAAAGAAAGCCACCAGGCCCTCTAGGACCATTAGGTCCCCTAGGGGGAGGACCTCCATAAGGTGGTCCTCTGGCACCCCCCGCAGTATGTATAGGTATCCCTCCCCATAGCTGGCATATAAGACTAGTTAGGTTGGCCCCATGGCGTGAAAGTATTACTAGGATATGGAATTCCAGCATAAGGCATTCCTGTAGGGTCGGATTGATAATTAATGTTTCCTACAGGTACTTAAGTCTCTATGTAACCATAACCCCAAGAGGTTTGAGTGGTTACAGTTTGTGCCCCCAAGGGTTGACCTAAACTAGATGGGGGGTTAACCACATTTGTGTGGGTAGGAGGGACATAAACTGTATTTTTCTCTATACTAGAGGTTTGTCCATGACTAGGTACAATTTCGGTGACAGATAACGTAGGTCGTGTCGGGGGTTGCCCCCCGGCACTAGAAGGTAGTGATGAAACAGGAATTGAATGTTGAGCCCCAGGTGCGGAAGACCCAGGAGGATTGGGAGAATACATAATATGGGAGGTGGTAGGGTTGGTAGTTTGACCTGGATTATGTGGAGTCACAGTGTGATCTAGAATCGACAAGTGAACGATATCCCACAAAAACAACTGCGGAACGAGGTGGTGGTGTGCCCAATATGTTGTCTATTTTCTTCTCAATTTTTTGTGCATGGAGAATAGCTGCCTGGTATTGTCTACGTTCTTCTTCATTTGGTGAAACTTCTTCAGAAAATTTTAAACAGGTGCCAAATGAGGCAATGGCTTGTCTTATAGAGGTATCCCAAAATGGAGCATTGGGACCATAATCTGGACGGGTAGTATCATCAACATGACCTTCTATGGGAGAATGGAATGAAGTATTACCCTGAGAAGGTTGTTGGACCAAGGGAGGTGAGTGCAAAGGATATGGATCTCCACTTTCTGCAACCACATTTTCTCCCACTTGGGAGTTGGTAGTAGCTCCTTGGTCGATAACTTCCATAGGATTTTCTCCTGAAACAGGAATAAAACCAGGTGGCAAGCCCCATACTCTTCTGGAATGTCTTAGCTCAGCTAGTTTGTATAGTTCCTATCTAACCTAGGGTCTCAAAACTAGAAAACACACCAAAAATTTCCTTCTCAAGCTATAGGCCAAACAAGTAAACTTAAATGACAGGAGGAGTTCAGATAGTCAGGTCCCTCACCAGGATTGTCAAGAAGGTGCCACTCACGATATACCTCAAGGGTACGTGTGTAGTAATCTCCCTGAATGTTGTTTTCGGTGTATGGATCCAAGCAAGACGACCAAAGGGTTTTTCTCAGATAGATAAGGTATCCTAGTGGGGTCTCCTGATATATGCAAGGTACGTGGGAGCTCAAATCTGTAGTAGTGTTGTCTAATGCGTAACCATTCACAAGGGGCCTTCCTATATACAATCGAGTACGTGAAGTACCTTTCTATATACCTCAAGGGTATGTGAAAGGTTGTTCGATATACCGACGGTACGTGGAAGAGCCGTGTGAGTCCCGGGATGTAATGCGAACAAGTAATGACAGCTCCTATGATTAACGATGCCCGAACACGTCTCTAGCCTATCACTCAAATTGCTATGTAAATTTTAGCCTATAACTACTGTTGATTTTAAAGTGGACGGTTAGGTGAATGCATGGAATTTTGACAGAAAAAGTAAAACCATGCAAAATGTAGATGCAAATATTTCACTTTATCGTTCGTGGTATGCCTATCTATGGGAGGGAAAGAGAGTATTTTCTTTTCATTTTGAAAACCAAAAATTCTCAAACAACTACTTTGAACAAATCAAAGTCAAAGACAAGAAACACATTCCAAACTCATTTTTCTTTTTGAAAGCAATCAAAAGGGTAAGAGTCTCTTTTCCTAAAAGAAAAACAACAAGCACTCTACATGCATATGCACTCTAATTTTTCGATTTTTCTTGAAAGATAGATAGATCTAACTTAAAAATACACTATTTTTTCTTTTGGTGAGATAGTCCTAATGCAAGAGAGACAAAACAACACAGAGAACCTGAAAGCTTGTGAGGCTAATCAGAGATCCAATGCCTTATGCTCAATAATGATAATG
Organism: Pseudotsuga menziesii; assembly: GCA_001517045.1. Classification (NCBI taxonomy): domain Eukaryota; kingdom Viridiplantae; phylum Streptophyta; class Pinopsida; order Pinales; family Pinaceae; genus Pseudotsuga; species Pseudotsuga menziesii. The sequence continues at coordinate 26,903 of LPNX010087208.1, forward strand.
ACCTAATCTCAATAATAAAAAAATCTTTTTTTTTAAAGCAAAAAGAAGTCCTCTTTGAAAAAGAAATGAAATCAAGATGCTAATAAAATGGTTTTTCTTTTAGTCTTCATAAAAGATATGCAAAGAGAACTAACTAAGACCTAAGCTTTCAAAAAATTCCTTTCACAATCACAACCAACAAGCACGGAAGCAAATGAATAATCAACAAGCCTAATCTAGCTTTTGAATTCTTCAACCAAACCAGTCTTTTACCACATAATTTTCAACCATAAGCATTCAGATTCTAACACACAAGCCTGACAGTGCAGGACTGAAAGCAAACAAACTCGAATTTTTGCAAAAAATGATAAAAAAACTAGTTCTGGAACAAGGCCTACCTAGCACTGTGTTGGAGGGGTCTTGACAGAGCGGTTCTGGACGAACACCACTTCTGGATAACGAGACTCAGACGGTGGCACCGCTTATGGCTAACAGAGTTCAGGCGGTGGCACCGCTTGTTGCCAACAACACATGTGCGGTTCCCTGAATAGATCCAAAACACACGGAGAATGAAAAATCAAGTTAGAAATTGATCAGATCAAGGAAAAAAATTGATGAATTGATAGTAAAAAAGAGCATATAAAGTCAAAGTAGTTCAGATCTGAACAAATCTAAAAGTTTCAAACCAAAATTCACCGAGTTAGATGGCAGATCTGACTGAAGAGAGTTGGATATGGAGCCTGGATTCGGACAAGAGTTCAAGGACTGAGGAAGATCAGATCAACTAAGATTTGCATTGATCCTCAACGAAGTCACAAGATTTGTTATCAGGAATATTGCACATTCTGCGGACAGAAGTTGTTCCTCTGGTCTAAATGGTTCAGATCCAAAACAAATGAGTGAACGACAAAGGATGAAGGCCTTCCATGAATGTTGTAGACACCTGGAATATTGCTTCGATTATGAACCTGTGTACCTTCAAACATATCAAACATACAAGGACATCAAAGCTACCAGAAAATCATCTACATATCGATGCTAGTGACTAAGGAATCTAACAACATATACATGTGAAATCAAAACAACAATAATGTGGGACAGAAACTAGCTTTGCATTAAAAATGTATGGAGAAGCTTACAACCGTTGCCTTAGTGTCGACAAGCTCCTCCACGAGACAAACACTTCATCCCCATAAGCTCCAACTTTGCTCTCTATGCTCTCCAATGGTTTGGACTGGGTGGTCAATTCAACATCATAACAATACCTCTATAGTTCTCCCCCTCAACTATGGATATGAGCTTGTATTTATAAGGCTCAATGGATAGGAATAGTTGAGAGAATTGTGGGTGAGGTGGCTCCAAGATCCTACCAAGGGGGATCTCGAGCTCAAACTAACCCATGATGATAGGGATAAGGGAGGACACGAGGCTCATGATCTAGAAGCCTCGAGAAACTTATCTTTTTCCCATTTTACCCAGGGTACCGCTTTTGTTCCCTTATGACAGAGCGGTTTAGATGAGAACTGCTTTAAGAACAAAGACTATAGGCAGTGGCACTGCTTCTATATAACAGGATACAGGCGGTGATGAGAAAGGTACCGCTCATCAGCCACAGGGTAAATGCGGTGCTAGGTTTTTTCAAGTAGAATTGACAAACAGAGCAAGTTTCCACTCCAAGTGTTGGGATTAAGGGAAAACATGGAAGTTAAGGATCTTATCACATGATGGTGACATGATTTAGGTATAACAACAAGTTCCTTCTCAGCACTAGTCATCTAGCGATGAGTTGTAGTAAAGCATAAAAGAAATCATAAAAGTAAAACTTGTTGAAACACACAACTTGAAATCGAGAAATTAACAATTAAATTCAAATCCACACCAACATCACACTTTTTGTAAATCATTCAGAAATCAAAAGAATTGGGAGACAATAAATGACAAGTCAAATTACTAATTCTTCCAAAGGGTACAACAATAGGACTTAACAATTAAACCAACATAATTTGGAAATCAACTTACAAACTAAACCTATGGAAATAACATACGATTCATATGATAACAAATATAAGCAACATCTATTATGGAGGAGGGGGGCCTTCCCCCCTAAAACAAAGTGTTGTATGTACTTTCAAATTCTACATAAAATAACCATATATGCATCAATATAAAAGGATCAACTTTATTAGACCATGAAGGTAAATTCAACATTACACCATCTATTACACCACACAAATTATTGGTTAGTAGGGGGAAAACCTCGTCATCCTTTCCAATGATGATTTTGGGGAGGTTTAGATGGCCATTGTGGCCATGGTTGGGATACTATGATTGAGTAAGAGGATGACAATACATATGCTAAGGCACTTGTTGATTATTCCAGTAGGTATTAAATAACGAGGAAGGATCTTGAGTCATACCTATGGGACGAGGCAACATCATCCCATAGTTAAGGACAACATGGAAAAATAAGATGGAGAACACCAATAGGTATCTTACAATTCACATTGTGTTCCCTTTAGGTATATCGATGGAACAACCCGTGTGAAAAACATCCCTCTTTCAACTCTTCGAAATTTTCATGGCCTAGGAAGTGAGGACCTTGACACTTTTCTTTTTGAATTTTATGTTTGGTGATGGAGTTATGACTATATTGCATATGCCCAGACACTGAAACTACTTCCTGCCACAACCCAGGCTGTAAATTTATGTTGGTTTATGGGGCTCGGTGGGCAATCTATTAGTACATGGGATGATATGAAGCAAAAGTTCCTTTAAAATACAAGGATTACTGCAAAGCAAGGGATCTTTGAGAAGATATCTTCAATATAGATAGGAAGGAGGAGGAAAGCCCAGAGGGTTATGTAGAAAGGTTCCAATACAATCTACAACAATCCTAGATTAAATTGGGAAAACCCACGTTGAGAACTGTTTTACTTAAGTACATAAGAGATGAATGTATTGAACTTTTAAATTTAATGGATGGTGGAGATACTTCTCAAGAACCACATGATGATATTTGTGAACTTTGTAGGAGATACTAGAAAGGGATTTCTAAGCATGGTAAGGGATCATGGGGTATCTCCAATCATACTTAAAGGTTGGCCTTGTGTGTCCTTGTCTTTCGGTAAGAGGTTGAAACTCAACTTCAATTAATGATTTGGATCTTTATAAGATATTCAAGGGATCCCAATGGAGGAATTCCTCGTCTTCAAGTATTCAACTATCCTCCATGTCCTCAAGTATTTAACTATCCCCCTTGTCCTCATCTTCCTGCAAATTTTTTATCATTAGGGGTTCTTTCTGCACCAACTGCTCCCAAATATTTAATATGATTCACACAAAGTACATGACTTTAATACAGTGGAATAGGGTCTCACCACTAATATGTTAGGGAGAATGTGTAGGTTCTTACCTTTTGTCTTACCGCCCCCTTTTACCCCATATTCAATTCATGATATTGTGCTTAAAATGCAAGTACTAACTAATGTCCAAACATACAATTGTTCCCTCAATAGCTTCCACCATATTGTCGCCAAAATGTTGGGCAATCGAATTGTTCTTTTACAAATAGTTAGGTGGCCAAACTATTAATTGTCAACCAGGGATCGAAGGTTTATTTCAAGTTATTATGAAAATTCTATGCAGGGTACAAGTTCCTTCTTAACACTAATCATCTAATGATGAGTTGTAGTAAAGCATAAAATTAATATTAAAAGTAAAACTTGTTGAAACACACAACTTGAGAAACCACAAGAGTTACAACACTTGGTTGTTATGTCATAAAACCAAAGGAGTTACAACAGTTGGTCGATGTGTCACAAAACCAAAGGATATACAACACTTTGCGAACCACATGTTATGAGATATAACTAGAGTAACAACATGGTACTTGGGGAAGCTATAGCAACATCATAAAAAAAGGACCTATTGCATATTAACTTGTCACAATTGCTTGTGAACCAATAAGATAATTCAAGTACAAGTAGGAAAATACCCTACCAATAAAAAAATTATTCAACAAAACATCCTGAGATGAAGGAAAAATAATACCTTGTTCAATATATGCAGTGGAAGTAATGAGATGTCTTAAAAGTAGATAGGATAAGAGGAAAAAAAGGTGGGGTAATGGAGGGAAAGTATGAAATAAAGATGGCAATTCTTCAACCCTAGAGTGATAGACCACCTTCCATGGATAACAACACCTGGTACCATTTTACTAAAGTAGACATGAATAAGTTTCATAGTTCTAATCCATCAAGATGGGTCACTCAAATGGAACATTACTTCTCCCTTCATGGTAATATTAATGGCATGATGAAACTTAGGGTGGGGGTCTATTTGGATCCATAACGATGACAATGGTGGGAGTGGCATAAAAAACATATGGGTGATAAGTTGCTTGGAGTCTATTTGTTAAAGCTCTTCATGAGTGTTACAAGTGAGATCCTCAGTATTTAGGGTGGCTTATGAAGTTACGTCGAACATTTTTAGTCACATACTTTATCTTATCCTTTGAGCAATTAACCATCCACAAATAGAACTTAACAGATTCTTTCTAGATATAATCTTTCATTAGTGGCCTCACTAGGTGACTAAAACACAATTCAAGATGGAACATCATGCTACATGGTTGGGGGCATCCCAAAGGGCTCTCAAAGAGGAGAAAGTGATTAATGCACAAACCAATAAACACTCTTTCATTTTCCATTCACATCTTACATAACTCAATTCATAAATATTGATTCCTTTCCCTCCCTTGAAAGTACAGAGGTTGGCGACAATAAAAATGGCAAACCAACAAAGATAGGGACTTTTCTCTAACTATGATGGAAAGTATGCCCTGAGTGATAAATGTAAAGAACAAATGTTATTTTACAATGATGTGGAAACTCCTACCCATTCCAAAGACATCATTATAGAAGATACCTTATGTTTTAGGCTACTAATCGAACTCTTCCCATGCAATAAGAGGCAGAACTTGAAGTTCATCAAGAATAACAACTCATCTCTCCTCATGCTTTCTCCAGTATTTAAACCCCACAAACTTTGAAACTTCTAGGTCACATCAAGCACCACAAAGTAGTAGTTTGGTTGATAGAAGTAGCACCCACAACTTTACTCATCGATAAGTGGTTGGTGAACTCCAATATTATGTCCAGATGGTGACCTACTTTCAAATTATGATAGCCAATGGTAGGATGATGATATGTGGAGGGAATTATGAAAATGTGAGACTCTGATTGGGTGACTATCATCTCAAAACTCACACGTTGGCTAGATATATGGGTGGTTGTGATATAGTTTTAGGGGAAAAATGTCTACGCACATTGGGGCCAGTTAGCATGGATTTCAAGGAATTATACTTAAGTTTTATTCTCATACTCACGTCCTCAAAGGGCTCTAGGAAGGATCCCCTGAAATCATAGATTCTCATCATATGGAAAAATTATTGAAGAAAGGCCACTCTGGACTTATTGCTCACTTTCATTCCATATAGGATTTGGACAACACCACACCAAAAATCCATCCTAACTCACAAAAGGTTCTTAATAAAAAACAACAGATCTTTTAGACACAAAAGGGTTTGCTTCAATATAGAGGCGAGCATAATCATGATACACCCTTGATTATGGACAGTCAACCACCAAATGTACACTGGTATATGCATCCATTTGCACAAAAGAATAAAATTGGAAGGATCACTCAAGAGCTACTGGAGGTAAGAGTTAGTCATGCCAGCACAAAGCACATATTCATCCCTAATGACCATGGTTTTAAATCAAGAAGGGAATGGGCACATGTTTTTTTATTCTTGTGTATTTTCATGTAACAAAGCAACACAAAACTCCTTTGCATTTTTAAAGCATGTCATGTGCACCACTTTGGTCATATCCATGTTTGATTTCACCAAGACCTTTGTTTTGGAATGTGATGCTTCTAAAAAAGGTTTCGGTGCAATCTTAATGCAATATGGATGACCCTTAAAATTAACCAATAACCAATGGGGAAATAAGGATTTGGATAAGTTTACGTACAAGGAAGAAATGATGGCCATCTGACATGCATTCAACACATGGCAACAATATCTCCTAAGGTAGCATTTCTAGATAGATCATAACAACTTAAAGCATTTTTTTGAACAAGGGTTGTCATCCTTGAAGCAACATAAATGTGTCATCAAGATGCTTGGATATGATTACATACCATCTATAAAAAGGAAAAAAGACAATGATGCGGTAGATGCTTTATCAAGGAAATATGAGGAAGAGGGATCCCTATTTAACTTAACTTCTCTAGTACATGAATGGGAAGAAAAATCACAACAAGAATGGCTCACCAATGTTATTATGCCTTAGCTCAACAAGTAAGTTAAGTAATATCCCAACTTTTACTGTCTATTCAACGCCTCTTCACCAAAGTTTTATGACCCATATCATATTATTCAAGGAACGAGTCAGGTGGGTTATAACATAGTGTTCCAAACACACTCTAAGATCTACCTAGTATTTAATGTGTTTTGTTTGAAGAAGGGTGTGGGTAAGAATTGTTGAGCTCAAACCCCATTACTAAAACTCAATGTAGAAGGCTCCATTTGTATTCATCTTGCATCCATTTTAGCCACACGAGAGCGTCACCTACACCAACGCACAATCAAGGAAGTTCTAACCTAGTGGAAGGATATGTAGCCAAAAAATTATACTTAGGAACAATCAACCCTTTTGCAATAGTTTCCCGTCTCCATCCTTGAGGAAAAGATTGCTTTTGAAGGGAGGGACATGTTAGGGTCCTACCCTAACCCCCTACTTTATCAACATGCTTTGACATAAGGTACATTAGTTAGTTAGTGGGTAGTGCCTTAATGTAAAATGTTCTTATTGAATAAAATCTCCTAGGTAGTTAACCCTCGTTAATAACAAGCTCACAAGTACTTAGGCCTTTGGTTTATTGAAGAATTGTATACAATTAGTAAGTTACGTAATGTGAGTCAAGAATTGCCATTGCATTTGGAGCTTAACTCTTGGAGGTTGGATCCTTGAAGAGGCAAGTGAACATAGCTATCTATTTTATATATTCTCTCTTTTTTTTTTCTATCTTTTCTCTAAATTTTTATGTTTAAGTATATTACACCAATAAAAAACTATAATTTTTATCACACCAATAACATTAAATATATCAACTATGGAACCAATGCTTATATCATTAACTTAACATGTTAATGCTACTCCCACATGTTACTGACCATCATTCCAACCATTTCCATGCCATGCTCACATTGGCCAACCTTTTTAATTAGGTTTTTAAAAATATAATCCATATGACCAAATGTGGCGAGCAAAAAAAAAGTGTCACAAAGTGTCCATTCACAATGATGTCATTGAGATTCTGCTAAGGGTTTTTAATCTAGAGAACTTATTAGTCCTTTTCTAGGCCAGGGTACTATTGTAATCAATTCAACATTGTGTTGATATTACTTGATCGTTGACTTTTGATTTTTTTTCTTTTGAACAATTTTTTGGTAATAGGTTACATTATTTATATTAAATATTATAAATAATTTGATTTGTTTCAAATGCTATTGGATATAGACTTCAAGGTATTATTGGCGGGTTGACGACACAGATGTGAGTAGGGAGGAAAATTTATTATCGATATTTGAAACCTTTAATAGATATGTACAACTATATACATTATTTTAGTTATATTTTGAATACCTAGCAACATAATTCTCAAAATTGATCATTTTGTCTAGATATTGAAGCTCATCAATAAATATTTGAAGGTCTAAACAATATTAAGGATTTAGGCATAGTATTATATGCTATTTGTACAAGTATTTTTTTTTCTTCACAAAAACGAATATTGTTTATTTTTATTTTTATTTGAAAAGAATATTGAAGGGCCTTCACCCATTTACAACATTTCTGAAATAAACATTTCTTGCTCTCCAAAAATTCTCAAATCAGAATTAGGGAATTTGATGCAACACACTAGGTTCATCATTCAAAGTGAGCATTCCTTGAGGAAGAAGACATGCCTGATTTGCTTTGAGATCTACCGACTTGTTCCGTTCACATAGAATGTGATAAGAGGAGATCGAGACAAACTCAATTAGGATGAAGTGCAGCCTTTGCATAGTCACGTTCAAGCCGAGATTGGAGAACTTTGAAACAAAATTTAAAACTTCAATAATGATTTATGAATCTTCAAATATTTGAATATTTTTATGCCCAACTTCTTTGGCAAGTTGACAGGCTTTTAAAAGAGCATATAATTCTACTTGATTATTAGAGAGTTTCCCCAATCCCCAATTGAAGTTGGTAAGAAGCTTTCCTCCCAGGCAGAAGATTAATCCACCAGCTCCAACGATCCCCGGATTTCCTTTAGATGCACCATCAAAGAATATGGAAACTTTCTTTTTCTTTTGCCACCAATCTAAGAAGTCTTTTTCCAAGTTTCTTACATGCCAAAAAGGATTAATAACAGGCCTTCCAGAATTTAGCTGAATTTTATCCACCTGTGACAATCCAAGCCAATTAAGTTCAACACTTAGATTCTTGAGATCAAGATGATTTCTCACGAATTCCAAAAGAAATTCCTTAACTAAAATTGCTACGAGTTCATGTTTCTTGGCCTTGCTATTGAAAATCAAGTCATTTCTAGCTAACCAAATTTTCCACCAAAAGAATTTTGGGATGGCTTGCCAGATTTTCCGCCAATCATGACTTGTAGAAGAAATTCTAGGATAACTATTCTGCCAATTAGCAAAAATATTTACAAGTTGAGACCGACAACCCACTCAAGAGAAACGCCTAGGATTTATGAGTGAATTCACATCCAACAAAGATATGCTTTGATGTTTCAGCAGCTTGCTTGCAAAAAAAACATCTAAATGGGCCAAAAAAGCCTCCTTTTAACAGATTTTCACATGTTAATGCTTGTTGGTGCATAAGGATCCAGGTAAGGAAATTAACCTTTGGTAATCTTGGGGATTGCCGTACATAGTTCCAGAACTTTGCACTATGAGAAGAAGTCGAATTGACAAGAAGAGACTTGTATCCAAGAGCTGCCATATAAACTCCGGAAGATCCCCATCCCCACGCATTTTCACAGGAAGAATTAATGGGATCAAATCCATTCAAATTATTTAACAACACGTTGAATTGAGCATGAATCAGAGGGTCAGCACGACTTGGCAGTGCATGAAACTCCCACGTAACCCAATTTCCATCACGATCCCAAGAAGAAATATCTGCCAATCTCTGAAAACCTTTACTAACCATCCAGTTAACGATCTCGACGATAGCTGGAATAGAGTTTAACGGATCGTGTCCATTAATCTTATTAGCACATAAAAAATCTATTTTTGTCGTTGCTAGGAATGCAAAATAAATGCTTAGAATAAAAATCTAAACCTTTTCTGCAGAGATTCCAGATTATAGTTTCTTTGGGGGTATTTGATAAATGAAAATTCTGAAGGGATCCTCCGTTGAGATATTTTTTCCAAAAAAATTGGCTGACAGGATGTTTTTTATTGGAGAAAAGTTGCCATGGCAGTTTACCTCCCACGGCTAAGTTAACCAAATGAGGATCTTTAAGATACAAACCACCTTCAATGATTGGTCTCTTGACGGTATCCCAATTAACCAAGTGCAATCTACTTTGATTTGCTTTACCGCCTCTCCAGAGAAAGCCTCTAATCAGTTTGGATATCTGATCCATAATCATTTTTGGATCTAGAAGGAGTGAAGATTGATAAATCAGTTGAGTTGAGAGAGTTGACTTGATTAAAATAAGTTTACCTACCGTTGTTAGCTAATGACCACCCCATAAGGCTATCTTGGCTTTTAAGTTGCTAATAATTTCCATCCAAAGAGAAGGGTTGTTATGACCCAGAGTTAGAGGAAGCCCCAAGTACTTGACCTTGTCCCATTTGACAAAACCATCAAAGCCTAAAATTTGAGAGATATTTGCTATAGTTGAGGAATCTGCGTTCCATCCAAACACAACACTCTTCCGATTGTTGATAAGAGCCCCAGAGATAATACAAAAATGCTGCATAATTTCTTTAAATACTCTTGCCAACCTCAACAAATCCCCTCCCAAAAGCAATGTATCATCCGTAAAGAGGGCATGGTTAATAGATTCTACTTCACTTGCTTATTTGATTCTCGGAAGACTCCCAACAATTTTTCCCACAGTAAGCTTTCAACTTAAAGAATCAGCCATAAGAATATAAAGGAACATCGAGAGAGGACAACCCTGACGAAGGCCCCTAGAGGCTTGAAAGAAATTAGCTGGTATGTCGTTCATTAAAGGAGCTATCCAAGGCTTATCAGTACAAGATTTAATCAAAATTATAAAAGTAGAATTGAACCCAAATGGATTAAGAGCTTTGTAAAGGAAGGAAATCTTTACCCTATCAAAAGCATTTGCCATATTATAATTTTATTAACATACCTTTCTCATTTATGTTGAAACTGGAATGCATGGCTTCCTAAAATTGAATCACATTATCCAGGATGTGACATCCTTTTACAAATCCACCTTGAAGAGGAGAGATCAAATTTCTAAGAATAGGTTTGAGTCTATTAGCTAAGAGTTTAGATAAAATTTTATAAGAGGCATTACACATAGAAATAGGTCTAAAACGATCAAAGGAGGAAGGTTTAACTTCTTTGGGAATTAAAGCAAGGAATATGGAGTTGGTACTACCACCAATTTTGGATTTATAATGGAATGCTTTGATCATTCTTAAAAGATCCTTTCTGATAATAGACCAGCAAACTCTATAAAAATGAATGGAGAAGTAGTCAGGACCTGGGGATTTATCCGGATCCATATAACATATAACATCAATAATTTCTACCTTTGAAAAGGGTTTCATAAGCTCCCCATTATCTTCCGTAGTCACCAAACTAGGGACATTGGAAAGAAATTATGAGGTTAATTCATAATCTATAACTCCATCCTCTCTAAATAAGCTCTGGAAATGGACTTTAGCAGTTTGCTTGAGACGAGAAATTCCTTTGAAGGATTCTCTAAACGAAGAGGAGATTTCTAAAATGTGGTTGTGTGAAATTCTGACTCTATACTGCTTTTGGAAAAAAGAGGTATTTTTATCTCATGATTCTAAGGTTAATTTAGAATCTATAAGTCCATCCTCTCTAAATAAGCTCTGGAAATGGACTTCAGCAGCTTGCTTGAGACGAGAAATGCCTTTGAAAGATTCTCCAAACGAAGAGGAGATTTCCAAAATGTGGTTGTGTGAAAGTCTGGATCTATATTGCTTTTGGAAAAAAGAGGTATTTTTATCTCCTGATTTCAGCCATAAACTACGAGATCATAATCTCTAGTGTTCCTCTTCCTTCCTAAAAGCTCTAAAATAATTTAACTCAGCATTTTGTTCTTTGACCAAAATGGCAGGGGTAATCAATGAATCCTCCATTTCCATTTGAATATCATCCAATCTGTCCAAGGCCTGAGTTCTATTGCTAGAAGGAAAGAGGATAGATTGCTTAATCCAAACCTTCAGTGTAGACTTGGTATTTTTCAGTTTCCTCTCCCATACGAAATTAGGAGAACCAATGACCAGAATACTCCACGCGTTGGTGGCAGTAGCCAAAAAACCATCTTTATCAATCCACAAGGGACTAAACTGGAAAGGGATGGGTCTGAGGTCTTCATCATCCACCAACTGCAGCAAAATGGGTTTGTGATCTAAAGAGAGGTTCAGCAAGATACTGGTGGAAATGATTTTATTTTTCAATAATAAAGAACTTTAAAGCAGAAAACGGTCAACTATGGTAGCGATATTGGCATCTCCAATTCAATTATTACTTCACGTATAATGGCCTCTTTTAGGCTTGAAGTCGATTAGATCCCAATCTGAGATGAGGCACTCCACTGTTTTGAGAAAGGGATCACTCCCGCAAACTCCACCCTTTTTCTCTTTAGGGGCCAAAGTGATATTTAAATCACCAGCCACTAAGATGTTTGAAAGATTGCTTGCTGCTAGAAACTCAGCCAGAGAATTATAGCATTCTCTTTTTTCTTGAGAATTAACAAGAACGTATAAATTAAAGATAACAAGAGAAATATTACTTGAAGTATGTCTAAGCTCAGTGAATATCCAATGTTGTGTAACAAAATAATTTTCCAGTGAAAATAGATCCTATGTCCATAACGTTGCAAGCCCACCAGATGAGCCTCGAGCACTCATCGCCTTTCCTGCATTCATTTTCCAGTTCTGTTTACTTAAGGAAAGAAGATTACCCTCATCGATTTTAGTCTCTTGGAGCAGAAGAAAATTTGGGGAAGACATTCTTAAAATATCTTTAACAGAAACAACTTTCGAAGAATTTCCCATCCCCCTGCAATTCCAAGAGACGATGTTCATTATTTACTGTCGGAGGGGAGAGGGCTTCCTTTGGAAGGTCTGGCCCGAGTATTTATGTTGATTTACATCTCTATAGTTGCTTGAATTCCTTGCATCTTAAGACGTTCAACTTGTTCCTCCTGAACAATCTTATGATATTTACATCCTTTTTTGGAAGACCTCTCAAGAGGATCTTCATCGGATGAACCATAATTGTCAATAGGTTTCTTTTTTTCCCCATTTCTGCATATGTGGGAGTACCTTTTGCAGGAGTACTAAGATCTGACTCAGCTGGATCTTTAGCTTCTTCACAGGTCTGAATTTAAGTTTGGGGGACTTTTCCCTCTTCAAGTACTGAGAGCCCTTGATCTTCTGGGATGCTCAAAAGTTCAAATTTATTTTGAGAAGATAATACCTTCATATCTGCTCCATTTTCTTTTTGATTCTGCCATGAGGGGTTGCTACCCATCCCCATTTCTCCTATTTGACCCTTAGCTTTGTTTCCTTGCTTTGCTGAACTAGTTTTCTGAACTAGAGTCCATTGATCTCCCTTCTCATTGACAACCTCTTCCTCAACTTTTTTTTTACAAGATCTAGCAAAGTGCCCGTAACCATGACAAAATCTGCACTTAAAGGGCAATTGTTCATAATCTAACTCTTGCACATGTGACCAATTTGCTACAGTCAAATTAATAGCTTCAGGAAGCCCTGCCTCCAAGTCCACTTCAACACAGATTCTGGCACAAGTATATTGATCTCTTCTTTCGGCCCTATCAATATATTTCCCCAAAGTGTTTCCTATGGCTTCTAGGGAACCCGAATTCCAACAATGGAGAGGAAGGTGCGACAACTTAACCCAAACAGGAACAACAGAAGGGACATCTTGATTCAGATCAAAGTCTAGATTCCATTTGTTCAAGTAGAGCCCCTTAGCACCCATGAAATATGGCCCGTTTCTGAAGATTAAGTCTCTATCTGCTGAGTTTTCGAAAAGAAATACATAGTAACCCTTACCAATCAAATTACTGCAAATACCTTCAGAGATGAGAGGTTTCCAATTCCTTTGAACCCACCCTTCGATTGTTTTGGGGGATGGCCAAAGTTAAGTGAACTGCCCAATGAGGCTTTCGTTAGCCAAATTAAGGGCTGTACAACAAGGTTGATCCACAGGAAGATCCACCTAGGGATATTGTCGAGCTTCTTGACGAAGGATTGCTGCTTTTGGTTGTGTTTCCGATTGATGCCTGAAGCAACCAATATTCTAAAGGCATTGAGATCAGGGGAAGGGGAGGAGCCCCCTCCATCATCCATGACCTCAAAACAAAGAACACAAGGAGACCCATGCACTCACGAGCACCCCTACAGAAGAACTCCTTCAAAAACCAGACAAGATCTTCTTGAAGCAAGGGACGAACTGCCTACGACAGGGAACCTCCTTCACAGAGAAGAATCTTCTTGAAGTAAGGGAACCACCTACATTGAAGACTCGAAATAGATCTTCTTGATGCAATCTAAATACAAAACTCACATAGACAACCTCCTTCACATAGAAGAGATCTTCATAAAAGGCAGAGTCAACCTACAATGGATCCACACACTCACTTCACCAAGAACACCACGCATGCAAAGAAACCAATAGGCATAAGGCAAAGAGCTATAAAAGAAACCGACAGAAAACCGCACTCAAGCTAGGGCAAATTTTGAAATGCACCAGACTCCAAAACGAGGAGATGGAAGGAGTTCAAACACAGCAAAAACCAGAGACAGGGCAAAACCACGCTGATCAGATCTTGAAGTTTAAAAACAAATTCTTGGAGTGAAATATCTCCTTCTTGTACAAGTATTTATAATCCATATGCTTTAGAGAACAATGAAACTATGCTTTAGAGAACAATGAAACTATTTCGGAAAATAAATGTTGGACGATGCTAATTTCAATTACTGTCAACGTTCATATCTTTTGGTCGGTCACCATTTGATGGTATTAATGGGCCGATAAATATTGATTATTGTGCACCCCTACACCATCTGGTTAGCTACCACCACTGGCTTGGTTTACTCAACGCTTTCTTGCTCGATTTATATGGACTTTTGGTTTTTTATTTTCTCTGTTCTAGTTTCAAAGATTTGTCGTTGATGTTGTTTTTTGTAGTTGAGCTTGTTAGTGGACCAAATGGAATTCATTGAGATTTTCAGTGATTTTCTTAGGATTGAGGTACGGTGTTTTTACACATTTTCAAATTTAATATGAAATTTTGTAATTGTATCAATTTCTAAGTGAAATATGGTGTTTCTTAGCATTGAAAAATATGAAGTGTACTTACTAGTTAGCTTACATAAAATTTGTGTGTTTCACAATGCCTCCTTCCCTACATAAACAAAAAGAAAACAACTAACTCATAAATCCCATAGTATATTAGGTCCAATTTATATAAATATATGCGGTATCTAGTCCTTTGGTACAAAAAACAAAAAACTAAAACTTTTCATAAACAAATACAAGAGGCGTTGCATATGTGAGAAGCGTTGCTTGGGGAAATACCACTTACTATGTAATTCACTTCAAATGTAAGATAAATTTATGCATTGTAGAAAAAAACACTATTGACAAAGCTTTGCCACTATATTTTGGCATCTACGACACCCAGGGCAATGCTTTGTGATAATAATCATAAGGGCAATGGATTCTCACCATAATACAAATTGGCGTCTAGAAACAAAGGTTGTTTAAAAAAAAAGAAAAAAAAAACAATATCAAAGGTCAACTAATTCCAAAATAAATTATATACTTTGAGTCTACAAATAAAGGAATTGGTGAAATCTAATATAAGGAATTGAGTCTATAAATACAATTCAATATCGTTCACCTTCCTCATCTAGGAATTGTGCTAAGGAAATGTTGAGTCTGCCTTTGTAATATCCCGAACTGATATTCTACGTATCTTTGCTACTAAGTTGTTGTTCATATACTCAATGATATGCAAAAAGATGAATAAAAAGTGCATGCAAAATTGTCGTGCCAAATGGCCCTAAAATATAGTTAATATGAACAAATTATAGGGTAAATATTTTCAGTAAGTAGATGTACACTTACCACTGATAAATAAGCTGATAGTACTCTAGAGATATGTTGCATGCAAGGTGTGCCGGGATATGGCGATGCTTTCCTCAGTTTGACGCCCAGCTAAATGTGTGCCCTCTGCAGGAAGATAATGGCATTTTTGGAGGAGGAGGTGCTCGATACTGCTGAAAATCTATTGGGATGTTGGTCTTCACCTGTCGGAGAGAATGGTGGTCGCATGCTGAAGTTTTTCCCTCCCTGAGGCACCTAGCGAATTGTTTTACATTGGAGGATGACATCCCCCTTCTTCTAGAAATATGTTGCTGGATCCTCTGGATATGCAAACAATGACCTGACAATCACTCAGTAGACTGTGGGTAGCCTGCTAAGAAAGATAGTGATCACATGCAAGAAGAAAATTGAGATTCTATGTCCCAATGAATTACTCTGGAGATTTCTAGCTAAACCCAACTGTAAATATGAACCTACAATAAATGTCTCTATATACTGGATTGCTGAAGATGAATGAATACGATGAATAGCTAGTGACAGACCTGGATGATCTATCCTGAAGTGATTAGGGAAAATAGATTTCACTGCTGAAACCCCTTGTTAGCTGAACACCTTCGTCTCCAACCCCAACTTGTTGTTGTTGCACCTATTGCTACTGCTCTAGAAACCAAACTTAATAATAATAATCATGGATATGTTCTTTGGTCCAATAACCCTTCTTAAATAGCTTGGCATGTACTTTTAGGGTTTTCATGTCACTTTTAGGGTTTGCGTTGTACTTTTGCATGCATGAAATTCTAATTTCTCGTTAACTTTAAGACTGAAGAAAGAAGGCCTGCATGCTCCACATGTTTTATGATGATAACTCTAATGGCCCTCTTTACTATACTAATGACCGAATAATTTTCCTAATATGCTCCTAGTATTAAAGTTCCTCGGTCAATTCCCTATTTATAAAAAACAGAACATTACAGTCCTCTCTCGCCAAAGATTGCTCGTCCTCAAGCAATGCCAACGTAACTCCACGATCAATCAAACTGAACCAACTAGATTTGGGTATGATCCTAGGGTCCCAAATTATCCTAGGAGATATGTAGCACCCTCTGCTCAAAGCATTGCACTCCACAGTACCATCATAAGATATCCCATGGAATCCTCCTATAAGTAGATTAACTAACCACGGTGTAAACGAGGTACCATCACAAGGGATCTCCTGAAAGCATCCTCTAGCAATCACTAAACTGCCAATCACTGTAATCCCAGGGTCCCAAATCAATATGAGAATTGCAGAGGTCAAAATGCATCTACCACTACCTTCCGTAGTATCGACACAAGGAGAATATTGTAGACTCCCAAGTAACCCCATCAGTAAACATTGTATCCAGGCCTCATAAGGTCTCCCACCTAGATCCCAATGCAAACTTGTGCATATTTCATCCCAAATATCCCAAGGCTCTTGTGGGACTATACCCCTGGCTAGGAATGTCTTCCCAAGAATTGCTAAATAGGACACCAACTCTTAATCTCTCTCTCATCCAACCCCCCAAAAGGACCTTGTCCATAAGCACCATCACAAGGAATAATCCTACCAAACTGACATTCTACCCTTTTGATTTCAACTGGAATTCTCATATACTGCTACCCCATTTCTCGTTCCTGTCCAACCTGTAAAAACCATCCTCCATTATACAAATGTGTACTCTAGCCACTACAAGCCTTATCTATGTACTCCTGAAGAGGACTCCTTTGAAATGAAATAGTATGTTTCCTTTGCTGCCCCGTCAAGGAATCTAACTACTCTTGAATACTAGAAATCCTGACCGCTGACTCGATACATACAACTCGAAGAACTGTAAGCTCAACATCTCGTTGTAATATGGTGTCCTGAAGTATCTTTGTCCTCTCTTTCATTGCTAGAATGTTTTCTTTGACATGTTTAATCTTCTTTCGGTGACTATCATCTGGGAGCTCTATCTCACACACGTATAAACTCTCCCTAACCTCCATGTGCGACTGCCGACTATCTCTACTGTTGTGCTCATTTCCTTGCACCTCATGTATCTTTCATGTCATAACTATCTGGACTCCTATGTAGGTGATGAAGAGTGTACCAACTCCAACTCATCACACGACTTATCCAAAATTTGACTATAGGATGTGTTGGTGTTGCTAGACTCACAGGATGACTCTAATCCTATCTCCTCATGCACATCCTCGTCATGTACTGTTAACTCCAAATCAAGCTCACCATCAACATGTACTTCGGGCTCATCTTTCTCTACTCCTCCAACTATGTTTTTAAGGAAATCCTGATCCAAATACTTGGGTTGGCTCCCGCACTTGATGGTGTAATAGTATTGAAAGGACAATGCTACACATACCTCATCACCTAAGGCTGGATATTCTTGATATCGAGTCAAGTGTTGCAGTGTTGCTAACCTATGCAAATTTCCATTCAAGATTCCTCTCATTGTCTTCATGTTCTCACAAGCTAGAAAAACAAAACCTTTGTTCTGATATACACTTCACCAACATCACTGATATGCATTTGCATGTACCAACATGCATCAACATGCACTTTTATTCAATTTTTATATGCCCACAGCTGGCAAGGATCGTGCTCTGATACCACTGTAATATCCCAAACTGATATTCTATGTATATTTGCTACTAATTTGTTGTTCATATACTCAATGATGTGCAAAAATTTGAATAAAAAGTGCATGCAAAATTTTCATGCCAAATGGCCCTAAAATATAGCTAATATGGAGAGATTATAGGTTAAATATTTTCAGTAAGAATATGTACACTTACCACTAATAAATAAGTTGATAGTACTCCAGAGATATGTTGCATGCAAGGTGTGTCGGAATATAGTGTTGCTTTCCTCAGTTTGACGCCCAACTACATGTGTGCCCTCTTCAGGAAGATAATGGTTTTTTTGGAGGAGGAGGTTCTCGATACTATTGAAACTTTGTTGAGATGTTGGTCTTCACATGCCAGAGAGAATGGTGGTCACATGCAGAATTTTTTCCCTCCCTGAGGCACATAGCGAATTGTTTTGCACTGGAGGATGACATCCCCCTTCTTCTACAGATCTGTTGTTGGCTCCTCCGGATATGCAAACAATGACCTGCCAATCACTTAGTAGAGTGTGGGTAGCCTGCTAAGAAGGATAATGATGACATGCAGGAAGAAAACTGAGATTCTATGTCCCAGCGAATTACTCTGGAGATTTCCAGCTAAACCCAGCTGTAAATATGAACCTACAATAAATCTCTCTGTATACTGGATTGCTGAAGATGAATGAATACGATAAATAACTTAGCATGTACTTTTAGGGTTTGCATTGTACTTTTGCATGCATGCAATTCTAATTTCTCGTTGACTTTAAGACTAAGGAAATAAGGCCTCCATGCCCCACATGCTTTATGATAATAACTCTGATGGCCCTCTTTACTATACTGATGACTAAATAATTGTCCTAATATGCTCCCGGTATCAAAGGTCCTTGGTCAATTCCCTATTTATAAAAAACAGAACATTACAGCTTTTCCTCACTCCTTAGCTCGTACAACATATCAAACTCAAAAACATGCAGTGTTTTAGGATTTGTAGGATAAGGTTACGATCTTAGTCTCTAGGACAAACCACAACTCATGTTGAAATGGCTCCATCCTCAAAATCTCCATTATAAACCATTGCTCATGCATTGGAGGTGTGTTCACCCAAATGGCGGGCACATAAATGTATGGACATCTTAGAGTCCACATAAAAAGGTTATGAAGCTCATGTATGTAATCCAGAGGTGCAATTCAGTCTAGGTTTTAAATGAGTATAGGCTAAATATTTAATAGTGTCGATTACACGGGGAAGACTTTGAAATGTCTTTTAAATTCTGGCAATTTTGCATATTAAGCTCTATAAATTTTGCAAATTAAACTCAATCAAAGTGAGGATACTAGCACACACACTTGGGGTTCTTTGAGTGTATTCTATAGGAAGGAGAAAATTGAAACAAATGGGATCTCATTATTCCATGGTTGCTTGACCCATAACCATTGCCTTCAACCACAATGGCCGCTACGATAGCAAGAGCAGATTCTGCCATGGCTGCACCTACAACTGACATGCTTGATAGATTGATGCCTTTTGGCATCAAGATCTTACTCCTAAGGTGCTCGATGGATAATCATTGCATCTCATTCTGGATTATCAAGCATCCGTAGAACCTTTCCTTTTCAGTTCCTTGTGCACAATTAGTGCATCTCATTATGTATTATCAAGTATCCACATAACCATTGCATCCTCCACCAAAGCTCCACTATATAATTTATTCTGGTCTTTGCACCAACTCTTCAATGCCTTGTGCATAATCAATGCATCTCATTATGGATTATGAAGCATCCACATAACCATTGCATCGTCTTTCAAATAAGAGGTTACATTAAGTGTTTACTATGATAACATTATAACCTATCTAGTAACCAACCCCTTTTGATTCTAAGTGTAATTTAATGTTTTAGAAGGCAATGTAAAATACATAGTTACACAGATATTCGAAAGCTCCAAGGAATCTAGATATGATTATTTCATTTTCAAAACATTTGTCCAAAATTACAATGCACTTTGTATTCACTAATGGTGACGAATACGTGGTGTGCATGCATGGCCACAGTGCGAAATTCTAGAACTGCATGTATGCATCGGTTCCGGGATAGGTGGTTAGCATGCATTCCTCGTGCTTGTGCAGTTGGATACATGGAATGTATGGAATTCAAACGCTGCTAAAAAAATGATCACAAGTGTTAAGTTTATCTTATGTATGATGTCTCCAATGTTATAATATATATTTTAAAATATTCTTTGCCAATTTTTGTGTAGTGCGCCCTACTTTCACTAAGATGTGCATATGAGTAACTAAGAGCTTACAAATCAATCTTAGCTTTTCATTATTGTTATTGTTATAGTTTTTATATGTCCTTGATTTCGATGCCATCAACACAATGTAGCGTGAGGGCACTTCAAAGATTCTCATTGTGTAAGGTCAAGACGTACCAACTTAGCTTGCATCTCTCCAACCTTGCATGACTTGCGCTAGGTACCTGGGAACTAAATAAACATGAAATGTGAAAAGTTCCATTGTCCATTTACACTTCAATAACTTGTCTTAGGCACCTAACAACTAAATAAACACGGAGTAATGTTAATAAGATTCAGAAACTATTAAGATTTTGTCTTGAGCAAGTTCTCCCAAACTATAACCCGTCCTTTTAGCCCATGAACATAAGTGATTTATAAAATGAAATTATCTCGCACTTTATTCTTTGTATTTAAAAACTTCAATGTATATAATTGTCATAATTAATGCAACATATTTAAAAAAATGAAATATGCAAATTTTACTTTGCAAATTGCAAAATATTGGAATTATGTTGAAATTGGTAGCCGAGATTTCCAGCTAACAAAATCCATGATCACAACCATTCTCTACATTCAATTGGAAATCCAAGGCGCAATTGCATTCTTAGGATTGGAATATTTGAGCATAGTTTCAAGAGTCCACTGAATCCTCCCAGTAACTTTTTTTTGGTATCAGAGATACTCCCAGCTTTTTCATTTATTAAAAATTCTTGATAGATTTCAAATTCGACCTGCATGGTGGGAAACCAGCGTTACCATGCATTGGGGATATGAATTGGCTTGAATACATCCATGCAATCTAGTTAAGTCGTCACAACTTTCAAGGCTTACATTTCAAACCACCACTAGTTTCAAACTCCTTTTACCATTTCCGTTTCTTATATGCATCATGAGTCGCCTTATTTTCTTACTATTTAAATCAATCTTGCATTGCATTTTTAGGTCATGTTATTTAAAAACCCACATACTACTTGTAAACATTTAATTACAATGATTGCATAAATTACATAGATATCAACATTTCAATTATTGAATTGGAATATAGTGAAAAAGACAAGACTACCAAGAAATTAACAACGATTAATAAAATAATTACAAATATTAAATTAGATCTATTATTAAATTTTTAATGTTGAACCTTTGTGTTGCCATTGATGTCAAAAAGTAAACAAAAAATCTTGACATTAAAGAAGAGAATGTTGATGAAGAAGAAAGCCTAGAGGCTTGTTGTTACAGTTGACAATGTTGAGCTAAAAGCCAATTTGAAGACATATATAAAAAGTATATGTTAGCCTTAGTAGTATCAGACAGTGCTTCTCTATGTAAGTAAATCAAGTTTGAAGAAATATATAAAAAGTATATGTAAGCCTTAGTAGTATCAGACAATGCTTCTCTATGTAAGTAAATCCAGTTTGAAGAAATGCATAGAGAAGAAGTGTGGAAATTCAAGAAGTGCGCAAATCCCACCAAGACATGGGACGAATGTGCACATATACCACCAAGTCATTTAATATAACATCAAGACTATCTTACCTTTTGATTTAATTATTTTTCTTTTCCTTTGCCGAAAACTATACCCATTTTGCTTCACGCAATTCTAACGTTCAGATACTTTGCAACGGTTGCTGCTCATCCAAACACTTTCATTGCTTCTCGCATATGTTACTGGAAACACTTTGCATTGCTTCCCACATATTCTAACATCCCCATTGATCATTTAACTTACTCACTAAGTTCTACTCCACATTGAACACTTTACTTTTTCCCTTTACTTTTACAAAGTTTTATGTTAACTTTTGTTACTTATTTTTATTTGATTCTTGTCATTGACTTATTTGCATAAACAATGATGCTATATTATTATATGCATTATATCATTAGACTTTTCTTTTATTATATGAATGTTTTTTTTTTGCAAAATTATTTATTCCCTATGCATTTAGTTATAGTAAGTCTCATTGTTTAACATATATTTTCAAACCACTTCAGTAGGGACTGCGATGCCATGCAACCCTTTTTTGAGAAGAGTCCAACAAACTTCACCATTGATTGAAATCAAAGTTAATAAAAAATCAATATGGTGGAGAAACAAGACACATGGAAGTTGTTTAGTGTATAACAGGGAAGGCAACAAATCATGAAATAGTGTCTAGAGATGAAATCTCATAAACAAACAACTAATGACGTAATTATATAAAGAGCATCTCTCATATTATTAGAGGCCTCTTGTTGGTCGAATCAAGCTTCATGATTCGTCTAATTGGGGAGGTGATATTCTTCATTTTTAACAATCATTAATATCCTTGAAACTCAAGGTAGATTGAGGGGCATTGCAAAAACATTTGTAAGAAAGTTTAAAAAAAATGTTTATGATATGAAAGATAAGATATTAGGATTTTATAGTTAAGTGAGGGTGATGCTATTCGTCGCTTTTAAAAGCTATCAATTTTACTTCACTTGTAAGATTGGTTGATTGTCATAAGAAAACTATGAAGGAAGCCTCACATTCTTTTAATTACAAGGTTGGTTGAACAAAACTTAAAAATGTATAAAGGATATTTTGGTTTATTCAAATTTTGAATATGGCACGGGGAAAATGTATTGGAAAAGAAGTGTTGTAGAAATTGCTAAATAAAGAATAATGTTTTATATTTTCCCCTACAAAAAGGGACAGAAGAAAAGACACAAAAGCACCCCACAACCAATCAACCATTATGTCAGTAGTAGGCACCACTCCATTATGATTCCCCCCATTGGCATAAGAGTTATGATATATTGAGTTTTATGTGTTAATGTGTACCAATCCTTGCAATCAATGTAAGCTTGAGCAAAAAATATATAATTTAATGAAGATAGTTGAGTAAAAGATTACAATGCAATATAATAATAGAGATTATGGATACACTTGTGTAACAACAAAGTCTAAAATCGCCATACAATCATGGGATTAAGAATAATCTTTGCATACATATGTTTTTTGTGCTTTGGGATGCACAACAAACAACTTTATAAATGGCAGTAGATAAGATCAGTGTTTAAAAGGCACCGAAGTTCAAAATTGTGTTAGGTGTTCCAGCCCTTTCCCTTGGTTAGCATTTTTGTATAAGATTTCTACATCAAGAGGTTAGATCCCTTAAAGCTAGTTCTTTTGACACTTGAATATATCACTTTTAAGCTATCTCTATAGCCACACATGCCCTACCTATGTTCTCAATTATGATTTTGTAGGTTCCATGTCACTCGTGCTACCCATCATGCAGTCTCATGTGTGGTGGTTAGTGCACTATTTTTCCCTTGCATAATTTTTCAAATTTCCCCAATCCTCATCACTTAAAGGAGAGTTTATTGTGTATTCATCCATGATATTTACTTAATAGTGAAGAACTACACAAAAAAAAAGTGTGGTATCTATATTTGTTTTTACAACTAGAAAGATGGATTTTTCCACACAGTCATAACTAAGTATGTGTTTAGTACACTCTTATCCATTTTAAAAAACATTTTGAAAGAGTTTCACTCCATTTTAGTGTCATTTTCACCCACTTTTCCCTTATAGACCTTTATCTTGATCCTTCTAAGAATATTTGAAACTACTTTTGGATCCTTCTTGTTTTCTTCTTGTGCTCTTAATTAAGTTATGGTTAACCCACATTTTGCAAATTATTGCTTCTTTCACAATGTGTAATCAAATTTGACTGTGTTGTTACTGTTAACATTAATCTTTGTATTGATCCCACGAGGTCATGTATATCCCTCATTATTACACAGTAATATGTGGTTGTCAACAAGATGGCACAACCTTTATAGATTAGAACACACCATAAAGTATGGTTATAAAAAATACCATTTTTCATTATCATGGTATCTTTTTAAGATGGCATGCTTTTACTCTCGTATTATCATAGCTTGTATCAAATTTTTATTTGGATTTATCGCTCTAAAAGGTTATTGTATATAGATTTTTTTCTTTGCTTTGTTGAATGAAGGCTTGTGAAGAAGTTATGTCCACCATACTGGGTTGAGGTTGCACTATGACCAAGTGATTATTCTATAAAGGTTATCCCTAGTTGAATCTTTTACATTTTGGGCTCCATGTTATATATTATCCCCACGTATGAAATTTCTCTATCTACCTTCTCTTGTGATCTTGATTTCTTATAGTCAAGTGGCACTGCTCCAAATCATGTTATTGCTAGTTCCACCATCACTTTACTAATTGTCAAGGTTTACAACAAAAAAATAGGTGTATCTACTCTCTCTTTTTAGTTTGGAAATATAAAAATTGAAGTGAAATGGATGTATGCCTACTTTCATGGTAAATGTAGCTTATTGTCATAGGATATTTGGTTTAGTTTGTCTTTCTTTCAATTCATTGCAATATTTGGTTAAATGATGCACGTTTGGTTGAAAGTAAGCATACAACCATTCATTTTTTTAATTTCACGAAGGACTTAGAAATTCTATGTCATTCCACACTAGTTGTGAGGACCAGTATGTGGCAGTATATAATTCCCAAAATCCTATGATCATTATGCCAATGGGCATATCCACAAACGCGTGGTGTCTTAGCCTCCTAACACAATGGTGTATTGGTTGCAAGGGGAGCATGATTAGTTGCTCAACCTTTGCTTCCTCCTCTATGGGATGGGATGTGTGTGTGCACAAAACAATAGTCAAATATGTTTATATTGTGGTGGTCTACAATTGCTTGTATGACTATAAAATATTATCTCTTCTAATGCTCCCTTGTCACTACAATTCCATTACTTAGATTTGTAAACATATTTTCATATTTTTGTCTTCGCACATGTCATTTCACTTCATCAAGAAGACAAATGGAAATGCCACCTCACTAGTATTTGATACATGAGCGAAAGTTTGCATAACTCTATTTGCACAAATTTTAAGTATGTTTTCAAAGCATACTCTCCCTTTCAAATTCAAAATAATTGTTGCTATAAATAATTCTATATCTTTTTTTTTCACTTAAAGTATTATAATTTATAATATGAAATGGGGGGTTGCGACATTTCCAAGTAGCTAATACAAAGCAAATAATAGGTCTATGCCTTATATTCAAAGAATACATCACTACATTATATTATATTGCCAGTTTCTTGTCATCATCACTGGTGTATATTTGTTCTTATCAACCATTATTTACCATGCTTCTTTTAGGTCCTTAATAGTAATAACTAAGTCCTCGGATTCTATTTTGTTTTGATATAGATTTTTTTAATCTTGAATTTTGTGGTTTTCCTTGGCTTATTCTACTTGATCTACCCAACTCACCCTACACTAAGGGCTTGCTTGGGGTGTGGCCATAGAATCTAGCTGCGATATATTATGTGACAAAGAGGATTCTACACTATATGGCGGTTCTCTATCTACCTTTAGAATTGGGTTAGGTTTATGACAAGAAAAATATGTGAGAAGTTCCATATTAATTAGTTGATGCTCTTCCTTTGCACCATTCGACCAAGTTGGTTTTCAATGAGATTTCATAGAATGGTCGATCTTGGGATCTTTAAAGCATTGAGCCACAATCTACCATGTTTCATAACAAGATCTACAATGGAATAAGATTTGCTCATAATCTGGTTTTGGGTCCAAGAGTAGTCATTCATTGTCAAACTTATTTATGATGGAAACCCTTTGTTGGAGCCGATATCTACACATAAACATGCATATGTCATAGTGTTGTGGTTCTTTCTTTGTTTATTCATGAAATGATACTTGTCAAGCGCATTTAATATGGAACTAAGTGAAGCAATACCCCTTAAGTGAAAGGGTAGATTCATAGTCCCAGCCCACCCTAAATTTGTAGAGAGAAAATTTATCATTAGATCAACTACAGGGGTCCAACTTTTCAAACACAGTTTGAAGTTGTTGGGGCGTGTACCCTAAAGATTACTAGTTGTGGTAACTTCGCGGCTGTTGGTAAGCAGAGTTATGGGTCAAGATAGTCTTAGGGGTGTCAGGGTAAGTCAAAACCCTCTTTTTTGTAATAAACCCGTGGTTTAAATCCAGGGTTTAGGGTTTTTTTGGGTGCCCATGGTTTAAGACCATGGTTTTGTAAAAATGTGCAGTATAAATAAGCGCTTATGTAAAGAAGATAGGTTAGGTTTTTATGATTAAGGCGAAGCTAAGATCGGTTTTGTAAGAAAAGGTTAAGTCCCAGCTGTGTGCGTGGACGACCTTTGCAGCTGTGTGCGCAGAGGATTTTTGTAAGGAAGATTAAGGAACGACCTGCAGCTGTGTGCGCAGGGGCCTGCTGCTGTGTGCGCGGCTTTTGAGGACTGAAAGGATCTGCAGCTGAGTGCGCAGATCAAACTGTGGTTTTGTAGCAAGTTGAATAGAACACAGTTTGTGGACGTAGCCCCTACACTAGGGGTGAACCATGTTAGATCCGGTGTTGTGGTTTCTTGTGCTGTTTCTGTTCTGTTATTTTTCATGCATTAATACTGTATACATTTGATAAATTAGATCGCTGTTAATATTTAGCTTCGCTGTGAATTCCCTGTAGTGGGTTGAGCAAGTAACGATTGTTTATTTATCCGCGAAGTTGTATGTGAATGAATGGTAAAGCTTTTATAGTATTGATTAATAAGATTATTAAGGCTAAGGTACAGTAATTCCCCTCTCGGCTTGCAGAAACCTGATTCTGCGGCACCCCATAGCTGTTTCGGGTGAGACTGCAACCTGCGCGCAGGTTGTTGCCGAAAGGGCCAACACTGTGGGCCTTTTGTTGGTGTGACACAAAAGGTTTAAACCCGGGTCTGTCCTATTGCCCAACAAATTGGTTCCGTTGCCAGTTGAACTCAGTACCTGCTCAAGAGGGGTTTGCATTGTACCTCGGGGGCTATGTTCTGGAGGCCCTCTGTGAAGGACATCGGCGATTGGTTTGCTGAGAC
>LPNX010087208.1:54473-85492 GCA_001517045.1 Pseudotsuga menziesii
CCTAGTTCATGAAATTCTCCAGTAATCAACACCCCACTTTGGATGAAATCAAGGCCGCCATCATTAAGGAATTTAAGAAACCAAAATCAGAATCGCAGAGCATCACTGAACTCAAAGAGATTCAACAGCGGCGCGGCGAATCCGTGTGGGACTTTGACCAGAGATTCAAAGTCTTATTTGACCAAGTGAGCTTCACTATTAGTCCTACGCAGCACAAGGAATGGTTTATCGCCGCGTTATTGCCGCATATCAGAACGTCGCTCATGCAACAGAAGGTTGCTGACCAGCAAGAGGCTCTGGAAATCACAATGAAGCTAGAGACCGCTCCCGTCGGAGACGATTCTGGTCTTGCTCAAATCCAAGCGCAGCTGGCAGCGATGGCCCTGGAACTTCGTGACATGAAGAAAGCTAAAAGCAGTCGAGAGGAGGTTCTGTTCTGAAAATTTATCATTAGAT
Source organism: Pseudotsuga menziesii (assembly GCA_001517045.1). Lineage (NCBI taxonomy): Eukaryota > Viridiplantae > Streptophyta > Pinopsida > Pinales > Pinaceae > Pseudotsuga > Pseudotsuga menziesii. The sequence continues at coordinate 54,930 of LPNX010087208.1, forward strand.
CAACTACAGGGGTCCAACTTTTCAAACACAGTTTGAAGTTGTTGGGGCGTGTACCCTAAAGATTACTAGTTGTGGTAACTTCGCGGCTGTTGGTAAGCGGAGTTATGGGTCAAGATAGTCTTAGGGGTGTCAGGGTAAGTCAAAACCCTTTTTTTGTAATAAACCCGTGGTTTAAATCCAGGGTTTAGGGTTTTTTGGGTGCCCATGGTTTAAGACCATGGTTTTGTAAAAATGTGCAGTATAAATAAGTGCTTATGTAAAGAAGATAGGTTAGGTTTTTATGATTAAGGCGAAGCTAAGATCGGTTTTGTAAGAAAAGGTTAAGTCCCAGCTGTGTGCGTGGACGACCTCTGCAGCTGTGTGCGCAGAGGGTTTTTGTAAGGAAGATTAAGGAATGACCCGCAGCTGTGTGCGCAGGGGCATGCTGCTGTGTGCGCGGGTTTTGAGGACTGAAAGGATCTGCAGCTGAGTGCGCAGATCAAACTGTGGTTTTGTAGCAAGTTGAATAGAACACAGTTTGTGGACGTAGCCCCTACACTGGGGGTGAACCACGTTAGATCCGGTGTTGTGGTTTCTTGTGCTGTTTCTGTTCTGTTATTTTTCATGCATTAATACTGTATACATTTGATAAATTAGATCGCTGTTAATATTTAGCTTCGCTGTGAATTCCCTGTAGTGGGTTGAGCAAGTAACGACTGTTTATTTATCCGCGAAGTTGTATGTGAATGAATGGTAAAGATTTTATAGTATTGATTAATAAGATTATTAAGGCTAAGGTACAGTAATTCCCCTCTCGGCTTGCAGAAACCTGATTTTGCGGCACCCCATAGCTGTTTCGGGTGAGACTGCAACCTGCGCGCAGGTTGTTGCCGAAAGGGCCAACACTGTGGGTCTTTTGTTGGTGCGACACAAAAGGTTTAAACCCGGGTCTGCCCTATTTCCCAACAGAAGTTACCTTTTTCTAAAGGAAAAATATGTGTTAATATTAACAAAAAAAAGATTAGATTCAGATATATGCTCTCGTATAAAGTAGCATTCAGAGAGATGTCTAGTAGGTCTGATGAGCCTCAAAACTGGCAATGTATTTGATATTGTGTTCCCATATACTTCTAAAAACATAGATATTTCAGTTGTTTTTAAGATAAACCATAAAAAAAATTGTTGTATTGATACTTCTAAGAAATTAGAAATAGTCACCTTGCCTCATTCATTTTCCTGTCATAAGCTATGCATTCAGTCCAACAAAGAGTTTTTTATTCATCCTTGCTATCGCTCTTCCTGTGTTGGACGCCCTTCTATGAATGATCGATGGTAGTATGAGTAGTGTTCATCATTTTGTTCTTCAGTTATATGCCATTGGCAATATTCCAACTGAATACCTTATTTAGATAGTGCATCAACCAATTGGTTTCTTTCCTAGTATATGTGAGTGCAAGACAAAGATGTAAATTCTCCTTTTAGTATACCAATATCAACAAAAATGGGAGATAAATGAGCATTTTGACATTATTGGAGCCCAAATACCCAATTTATAAGAAGCTTTGAATCCCCAAAAACCTGTATATCTCTCCAATCCTTCTCTAGTGCAAATAAAAGAAGAATCTTTAAGGCTAGAAGTTATGCATAGTTATTGGTACCATGGCCCAACCTTGCTTTGATTTTATACAAGTGTGTGTCTGAAAGATACAAGATGCACCCCCCTCCACATTTGAGCAGAGAGCCTTGGGCAACACCATCGAAATAACCCCATGGTATTTTTTTTATGATTTCTTCTGAAATCATTCTTGAATTCACCACCTCATTGACCTAAGCGTAATTGGATAGGATTCCTTGGCCATTGTTTGTAACCATCTTTGGAATGTTGGATTTATCCTGAAAAATACTAATGTTTCAAGCGAGCCATATACCCCAACAAATGATGATTGGAAGAGATTTAATATTGTTGTAATCTTTATTTTGTAACCATCCCTAGAATACTCTTCTAAGGAATTCCCTGCCATTGAATATTTTTCCCTAGCATTGAATGCACTCTTGCAATACACTTTTAGCAAAAGGGCAATTTAAAAAAAGGTGTAAAGAGGATTCAACAACATTTTTTCATAAATGACACTAACCAGGGCCCTCCAAACTTCTTCTCTGCAAGATATCCCATGTAGGAGCTTTGTTTTCTAAAATGCACCACATGAACAATTTTGATTTTGTCGAGCATTGATCTTTCAAAGGCGTTTCCACCACCACTTGGGGACACCTCACAATTTTTTTGGCAATGAGCTGTAAGTATCTTTGTTTTGGAGAATACGATCCATGTGGATTTGCATCCCAGGTTAAAACATCATCTTGATCACCAATTTTGATGTGGGCCTTTCTTAATGCCGCTATATGTAGGTTCCATCTCCTAGCATGTTCTTCCCACAGTTTTAGTTAGTTGGCGTCAATCCATCCTTTCCCCCAAAGAGTGGTGGATCCTGGGTCTGCAATTTGAGAGAGGGTGAAGAGATTCTTATCTCTCAGATGTTGAATGATATTGAATGGGAGCAAATGGTTTCCCTCACTATCAGACCACAAATCCATTCCAAGTCTACAATATTTCCCATTCCTAATTTCCCAAGCAAGACGATTACCAATGAGATCAAAAGCTTTCACTATGGCTTTCCAAGCATTTGAGACATTGCTAAATTTTAAACTGGTTTTCTAATCCACTCCACTATGGAATATGGTGCTATTTATTTCTAAGTGATTACTTCCATTCATAAAGAATTGGTGGATAACAATCTCCAAATGCTTTTTTGTTGCCAATGCTTTAGTGAAAATAAAGATAGTTTTTAATCCCCACCCTCTAGATGCTTTTCGGAGAGCCAGTCTCTCCCATTAAATCCATGCAAAGGATCTATGTGGGCTTCTCCACACAAAGGAAAACATTTTTTTCTTAATTTTTTCGGGAATGCATTTTGGTACCCAAACAAGAGAGATCCAATAACATGGACTGGATTCTAACATTTATTTAATAAGCACCAACCTACCTGCTCTTGACATCCAATGGATGTTCCACACTTTTAGCCTCTTTTCAATCTTCACGATCAACCACATCCAATCTTCTTTTTTATACTTGTTTGGCTTAATATTCAACCCCATATATTTATGTCCCCTGTTAAAATTGAGGTTCTAAAAAGAGAGTTTTCCAGTGATATAGTCCACATCACCCTGTTCTAAATTACAACAAGAGAGATTGGGTTTTCTCTCATTTGCCTCCATACCTGTAACCTGTTTAAATAATGACAATATTCCTTCCAGAGAGTCCATATCCCTTCTACTTCCATCACTAAAAATTAGTATGTTGTCCAAAAAAAGCATATGTGTAATTTTGAGTTGGTGGGATATGCGTATACCCCTGAAATTTCCCAACTGATAAGCCTCAACAATGGATCTGCTGAGGGATTCTGCCACCAATAAAAAAAAGTAATGGGGATAGAGGGAATCCTTGTCGAATTCCTCTTTTAGTTTTGAAAAAAGGGGAAGTTGCATCGTTGATTAGTACCGCGAAAGAAACTAATTGTTGACAATCCATTATCCAGTTGATGAAATCCACTTCAAAGTTGATGTGTGAAAGAATCATCCGAAGATAGAGCCAATTGAACCGATCATAAGCTTTGTAGAGATCGATTTCTAAGATAGCCCCCCTTAAATGCCTGGTTTTAGTGTTATGGAGGCCCTCCTGGGCCACCCCCCAATTGTCTCATGGATCTTCCTGCCTTCCAAAAAAACAAATTGTTCCTTTGAGATGGCCTTGGATAAAATCTTCTTGATCCTCCTAGCAATGATTTTTGCAATTATCTTATAGATTTCGTTATAGAGCAAAATTGGCCTTAACTCATCTAGGGAAGATGGATTGCTCATTTTTGGAATTAAAGCAATGAAAGTGGAGTTGAAAGGGGGGTGAATGCACCCATTAAATATTGATTCCTCCACCACCTTAAGTAGACCAGGACCAATGAGATCAAAGAAGTCCAGGTATAATTCCATAGGGAGGCCATCACGCCCTAGACTTTTATCCCTTTGAAAACTTTGGATAATATATTTTAACTCATCTTCAGTGATGGCTTCCCTTAGCTATTCATTATCTAGTTTGAAGTTACCTTGAAACCAAGGTCCTTAGTTTGATATTAGGTTTTTGTCTTAAGGCAAGTCAAACTCAGTAATGAAGAATCCCTTAACACGTGATAAATTAAGGCCTCCTCTTTAATTTTTTGCTTCCATTACCTAAAGATCCATGTGTAAAGGTTTGAAAGATGGGGGAAAATACCATTAAAATGACAAATATGACCATTAGTGTTGGGAGATTCAAAGTGAAAGCCTCTTGAACCATGATACAATTTGTAAGAGGAGAGTCAAGGCCACTATCAATTTGAACAACTTACCTAAAGGAAGCCTCAAATGAACTGGGGGAAGGGGGTTAAAGGGGAAAGAAATAATGGAGTTGTCCTTTGTTACCTTGAAACTAAAAGGCCCCCAATTGAAGACACCATTAGAAATGAGCTTAGCTGCAAAACAACTTGAAAATACTATAAATACCAAGGAGGGAGTTGATATAGCCTAAAACAAAGAAAAATGGATAGAAAACCTACATGATATGAGAGAGGGGTGATCACAATTATGGAATAGATAACAAAGCGCTGAGAACCTGGATCTAATTAGGGGAAGGAACTTTATGGGTGGATCAAAATGAACAAGAAGGCAACAATGAGATGCTCAAAAATAGCAAAGAGAATGTGAGGAATAGGCTCACGGGGCCGTTTTTGGTACATTATTAATGTCTATTAGTATAAAGGTCGAAAAGGTTGTTACTTGAAATTAATTATGTTAATAGTTCTTTTGAACTCAAGGTCTTACATTAACTTTTAAATGTTAATTTAAGTCATTGTAAACCTTAACTTTTTATCCTTTAAAACAAGAGCCACGAGGTGGCAATGTCCATGTGCAATTGCTAATAAGTTTTTTATAAGAACACTAGATATATAGATGAGAAGCCACTGATACAAAGCAATGTTCTTGATCAAATGTATATGTTATGTCATCATTAAGCTAGGTTCTATTTTAGAGGATCTTTGTTGGATACAATTATTTGAAGATAAATAACTACTGGGCATTTCGACAAAAAGTCATTAGGATGATTAGCATAAGAAACAAGTCATTGATGTCAAGCAAACAAGAACACAAAAGGATTCTTAAGAGCGAACACGCTTAATAAAAGTAACTTAGAGGTACCTGGAAAACAAAACCAACCATCAAACAACAAAATCTTTACAAAAGTAGTTGTTGATTGGAAGTGGGTTATGGTTTCTTAATCGCTCAATATTTTTTTTTAACAGAAACAGAAAAGGATTTATATTAACAGGCTGTGCACAGCCATTCAGTACAGCATAGAAGGATATTATAGAGCCGACATGGCAAAATGGCTACGAACCAGACAGGATCCGATTCCCAAAAGATAGAGCTAATGAAAGTTTCTGGACTGTAAACTAAACAGGTAGTGTATACCCTTACGAACTGATTACATAGCAACAAGCAGAAATACATAACCCATTCAAAATTGAGAAATATAAACCCATACTAAACTGGACAAAAAAGAACAGAGCATAGAAATCAGGTGCCTTTCTGAGGCCGGGACTGGAGGACCGATTCCTCTTCCATAGGCTGAGCAGCTATATCATTGACGCCATTGACCCTGCTCTCCTGGTTCATTGAAACAAGCTTTTGAAGATCTTCTTCTATGCGCTCCACTCTGCCCAACAGTTCGAGCAGATTGCTTTCCAAGTCGTCAGTGCGGGCTCAATTGTTGCTGACATCCTGAGAAGTTCTACTCACAGTCTCATTCATTTCCTTTATTTCCTTAGCCATGTCCCTATTATCCTTAACCCCAATAGCTGTCAGTTCATATATCCTGCGCAAATTCTTCATGATGTCCTGTAGCCCAAGGTTATTTCCCAAATGAGCCATTCTGCCAGAGTCGGACGTAATTGCAATTCCAGAAAACTGAGAATTCAAAGAGAAATCCGCAATGTCTGAAGGCTCTAGCTGAATTTCTTGCTGGAGGACAGAATCGCCCCAAAGGTCAAGAATATCAGACTGCAAAGCAAGACCCCAAAAATTATCTGTACTCCACCAGGTTGCCAAAGCGTCTTTCTTCCATTCGAAGCCCAGATCTTCCAGAACCCTTACCTGCCTGTCAATTTTAACTGAGCAATTATCCACCTGAAAATCGATTTCCCCAGATTCTTAGGGATGAAGGTATTGACAGAGAGCAAACTGGGCGTGGCTTTCTTCTATCCCAGCTCCGAAGAAAGGCTGCCCATGCCGAGAGATTTGCTGCAAATTCCCCCACCCAATTCCGTCAACCACTTGCAGAGAGATATCGGAGTCGAGGTTCATACCCGCAGGGAGACCATGGGACAAGATAAGGCTAGAAATCGACATGGAAACGAAGGAAGAAGTCCCCCGAACGTGTGAGTAAAAATAGCAATTAAATGTGGAAAAGGAGGGAGTTATACCCTCAGCTGCCGAAGGAGGAAGGACTGACCACGCGGCCACCTCATAGGAAATGATAGGACAGGGCCTTAAATGTCGATAACCGCCAAGAGGAGGGTGAAGGAGGGAGCCAGCTGGAGGGAGATGGCGAGGGGAGAGAAGACGGAGAATGGGGAGAAGGATGAAAGGGTTGAAGGGAAAAAGGAGAGGGGGGGAGTGTGAATAAAGGCCGAGGCGGGAGATATAGAAAACAGATAAGAAAGGAGATAAAAAATTATAAACCAACCAAATGAATTCCCCTTGTGAAAGGAGCTCCGCTTCATGGACTTGCCTACTATAGCTTTGATTATGAATTCTTAATCCTCTCTTTATGGAATGACTTTGAAAAATGTAGGATCCTCATCCTGTCTGTAGTGGCCTTGAGGAAGACTGGCTCCAACGTTGGCCATAGTGTCTACATCTTTGTTGTTCTGGCGAAGAATGTGATAGAACTCGATGGACTGGGACAGGAGGAGTTTCGCCTTTTTATATAATCTGGGACATTTGATGTCTCCTGAGGGATACCCTTTGATCATCTTATAGATGACGTGCCTAGAGTCGCCAAAGACCAGAACTTTCTGAAGTTTTTTATCCTGAATAAGATGAAGACCCTGGAGAAGAGCCATCCATTCTGCTTCATTATTTGTTCTTGATCCAAGTCCCCAGGCAAATCTATGTTCCACTTGTCCTCCGGGATCCACTAGGACCCCACCCGCACCTGCCGCCCCTTTCTTAATCGCTCAATATTAGCTATAAGGAAGGAGAGTTGAAAAGAGAAAATGGAAACATTGTATTCAAAAGGGGACTTGTAAGGAAAGAGAATCATCATGGAACAAGGTTGATGAGAAATATAAGGAACAAGGCTAATTTTTTTTTTACAATAAAATTTATGTACTTTAATATAATAGAAAGGAAAGTGTCAAATGGTTTTCATAAGTTAGGAGATAGGAAAGTGTCAAATGATTTTCATAAGTTAGGAGGTCTTAAGTTCGGTTAAGTTATAAAATGCAGTAAATTTAGATTGATTAATTTATACATCTAGATAAAAGTGTGTCTTATATTATTAAGAGTATGGCAAGTTAAAAAATGTAACTTCCTTTGTATCAATTTTTTATAAATTTACTCCTTTTACTTAGTGCTTCTAGATGACCAAGTTTCACTGTAAAAGTTGTTAAATCGATTGGATTTTAATATTATTCATTTATTTTTAAAACTAAAAAATTCTATTTTTTTGTAATTATTAATTCCATTCTCATTACTTGAGAAAAAAATATAATTTATCATACCTTTTAGTTTGAGCTTTTTTAAATCAATCTTATTATGTATAGACATAAAAACTTAATTTTTTTATTATTAAAGGTCATAACAATTTAAATTATTTATGAATATAATTATTTAACCTTTTTATAGGCATAAAAACTTTTAAAAAATGTTACATAACAATTTAAATTATTTATGAATACCCACCAACAGTTTCTTCCCAGCGCCAGTATGTAATACGGGCCAACAACTAAAGAAGCAACGTGCAAAGAGCTGGCTGTAAACTTGTACTTTTGAAGTTGTCACACACGACATGACCTTCAAAATATTTGTTGATATGGATAGCGGCATTTGATATCCACTTCAGAAAAGCCGTGAACTTAACCTAATTATTATGATGTTGATGCCGAAGAAGACAACTGTCGATTGAATTGAATGAACCCTTTCCTAGTCGTGGCCATGCCCCCAATGCTAGAACCAGTCGTGCCTTGGAAAGTGCCAATAAAAAAAAATAAAAATAAAAGCACCTTCTAATCAGCATAGATTGGCCACCGTAATAGAAATCAATTTTTCAAATAGTAGTCTAAGAAGAGTTCTTGATTCAACTAAATGAGTTGGTGTAAGGCAAAGGATGGAGGTGCGTGTTTATATCAAAATTTAGTTGACACTAAAAAACTAAAATTAGTACTTAACAACCATATGTACCAATAAGAGTGAATTTACCAAGAGATTACAAATGAGTTAACACCATACTCCATAAAACAACCCTTGGACCACTCAAAAAATACCACACAACAAGCTTTTTGATAACATTTGTTTTTTACGATTCTCTTTTTAACTTCATCGCATCTACTTTACTTCCCATTTTTTCTTTCACGTTCATTTGCACCTTCTGAGTCAATTGTTAGTTGTTAAGATTTATTAATAAAATTATACTAGATAGATGAAATTAACCCTGGTCATCCAAAATAAATTGTTTTAACAATATTAAAAGCATATTAAAGATATAATTGAGGTCGACAACCCATGGAATAAAGTGCAAGTGAATAAATGTAAGTAAGCATGGAAGATATGATCAGGGGATGGTACATATTGTTAGACGAATGTACAAGTTATTAGTCCTTACCTATGACAGAGACTATATGTTTCATCTTTGTCCATTAATTTGTAAAAGTATATTGAATAAATGTAAAATTTATAAAGTTGAATGAATTTCTTTATTAGATTGTATTTTTTAACATAGTATTTTAATACACATTTAATTTCTGGACAACTATTACAGTGGCCAAAATGCTTATTTTAATATGCTTAAATTATTATGATCGGTGTTTCCCTACACCTATGCTAACCATCAGTTAAAAATGTTTACCCGGTTCTATGCGCTGTCAAAATTGTATAAAGCACATGTATTGAATAAAGGTATAAATGGCACGTACTAACTTCTTTGCGAATGTTCTAGTTGTAGCTTTGACAGGTTTCACATTCCATACGCCATTTTGGCCACCATAATGGTTGTCAAATAATTCGCTTCAAATCGGCATAAATCCTCTTAGCCTCCGTACATGGAGGTAAAAAGGGCGTCTCGGGGGGCGCCTTTACGTGACATCAGCTGGGCTAAAAATTCCTCTTCGCGCACATGCAATTGGAAAGCGGAGGCGGAGGCAGGGGCGGGTCGGTTAAAATGGTAACCTGGACTGAGCACGCTGAGCCTGCAATTGCCTGTGAGCTCTCGCCACCAAGCCACAGGATATGGCGGTCAGCTGTCAGTTTTGTACCTCAGCTGTCAGTTTTGTACTGTAGCTGTCAAATTTCGTCAGAAAGCATCGGTGCCTGAAGGCAAGCCCAGGCTGTAGGTGGGTCTGCTGGAAATGCGCGAAAATTGAGCTCAGGGGCGCCCTCGAGCGCGCTCGAGGGCGTTTTTTCCCTCCATGTGCAGAGGCTATCTGTATGCCAGATTGCTTGCATCGGCAACGCCGCCAACGCCTGGCACAGAGTTTACAAAGCTGACGCCACCCACTGGATGGCCAATCAAACATTAAAAAAAAAAAATCAATTTAGAAAACAAGTTTAATTTTTGAACTCGAGGGCGTTTTTTCCCTCCATGTGCAGAGGCTATCTGTATGCCAGATTGCTTGCATCGGCAACGCCGCCAACGCCTGGCACAGAGTTTACAAAGCTGACGCCACCCACTGGATGGCCAATCAAACATTAAAAAAAAAAAATCAATTTAGAAAACAAGTTTAATTTTTGAATCTTACACTATTGTAGGACATTAGATTTCAAAAAATATTTAACATATGTGCGGAGAGATTAATCCAACAGAACGATTCATATATTCCTCTGCTACGAGGGACATAAAACCCATATTTTTTTTTGTCGTATGAAAGAAAAATTGTATGTAGAAAGAGCCATGTAATCATTCAGAATTAAACTTCATCGTTTAAAATATATATTGGAAAATCATCAAATATACTTACGAAACTATCCTATGGACATTGGAAACTATCCTTGTATACATTTTGTCTTTTTCATGACAATACAAAAGTGGTCACATACTTGGCTCATTGTTCAATATTTACATAGAGAAACCTATAAAATTTACTAATGTCTCACGAGATGGAGTTGAAAATAAGTATGTCCATCATTTTTAAATGGTTTGTAAGGATCTCAAAGAAACTAGCAGTGTTTACCCAACTTCCTCATCTTTAATATCCCTTGATCCCTGATGTAGGAGCATTTCTAGGGATTTGGTAGTCCTACACACCCTAAAACATTCCTTTTCAATTTTGTGTTTTATTTCTAGTTTTTCAAATATGCAACAACGATAGTGCCCTGACATTTTCATTGGTGTGCACTCATCTTGGAATTAGCTATTGAATTTTGGATATGTTCCAAAGGATATCCTACTCTACCTTCACACCAAATTTCAGAAGTAGGACAAGTTTAGACCCTACACTCAATCCCAAAACTAATATGTAGAGAAATTCCAATGTAAGCCACTCACTATTCTTATTAGTGCACACTCATTTATTGGAATAAAGGGCTGAAAATTGGATAATATGTCAAGGAAATGTTTTTATACAAGCTCACAAATGTTTTGTAAAAGTTGATGACATGCACGTGTCTAAAACTAGCACGTAGTAAGCTCCATATTTTATTTATGCACTCACAGAGAACTCATATTTTGATTAACTTGGTCTCATACTTTGGGGTTAAGGTTTGAAATTTGGAAGGGACAATTGATGAGAATCAAGCCTTCTTATTACATTGCTATGCTATGGAAGGGACAATCGATGAGAATCAAAATGTTGATCCAAGGGGATTAGAACAACTTCAGGGGGAACATAGTGTCATTCTCCAAAACCTTCCTCGTGGCCTCCCGCCCCCATGTTATAGGGATCACATCATAGAGTTAATGCCAAGCTCATCTCCAATTTGAAAAAAATCATACAGACAAATCTCATAGGAACAAATCATAGATCGAATGGCTAGTATATGAGTTATTAGATGTTGGCATAATCACACGTAGTAAATGTCCATTGTCTGTGCTAGTCATACTGGTCAGAAAGAAGGATGGATCATATAGACTTTGCATTGATTATCGAGTGTTAAACAAAGTCACCATAAAAGATAAATTCCCCATTCCTTTTGTTGACAAATTGTTGGATGAGCTCCATGGTGCAAAGTATTTTTCTAAATTAGACTTAAAATCAGGATATTATGGAATTTGAATTCAAGAAGAAGATGTCCCCAAAACCGCTTTTTGTACCCATGAATTCTTGTACGAATTATGAGTATTTTTGTTTGGATTATCTGATGCTCCAACAACATTTCAAGCATTAATGAATGACTTGTTTCGTCCATACCTAAGGAAGTTCATTTTGGTCTTCTTTGACTATATCCTTGTTTATAGAAAAAACTGGAACTCCCACCTTAAGCACATAGAGACGATATTGAAGCTTCTAGACAAAAATAAGTTTTACACTAACAAATCGAAATGCAATTTTGGTAAAAAAGAAATATAATTTTTGGGGCATATTGTTTCAGTCGAAGGCATCAAGGTAGATCCCAAGAAAATTGATGAAATCACTAAGTGGCCTTCCCCTAAATCGATCACATCGTTAAGAGTATTTCTTGGTTTGACAGGTTATTACAGAAGATTCGTTCACATCTATACACAAATTGTGGAACCCTTGGCATCATTATTAAAAAGGGATGTTTTCAAATCAGGATGCAGAAACTTGTTTTGAGAAGTTGAAAAATATAATGCCATCCACTCCAGTACTAGCAACCCCAAACTTCACAAAAACATTTATCCTTGAATGTTATGCTTTGGGGGATGGGTGTAGGAGTCGTGCTCATGCAAGATAAACATCTTATTGCCTTCGAAAGTCGAAAATTAAACCAAGTGATCAAACAAATTCAATTTGTAACAAAGAAATGTTGGCAATAATGCATGTCTTGGCTAAGTGGAAGCAATATTTGCTTGGGGGGGAATTCCTTGTTAAAATAGACCACAATAGCTTAAAGTGTTTTCTAACCCATAAAAACCTCTCTCCAGAATAATAGAAATGGGTGAGAAAGATCCAAGCTTTTGATTTTGACATTTTGTATAAAAAGGTTCAGGAAAATGTGGTTGTAGACAACTTATCAAGGAAACATGAAGGTGATGCATCACTATGCGCCATTTCCATAGTTGTTCCTGAATGGATTTCAGAAGTCCAAACCGAGTATGTGAAATACTCACAGACAAGGAGGTTAATTGAAGAAGTTGAAAGCAACAAGGCAACAAACTCCAAATACTCATGGGAGAAAGACATACTATGGTATAGACAAAGGATATATTTACCCACTTTGTCAATATTCAAAACTAAAGTCTTAAAATATAAGCATGGTTCTCCAACAACCAGCCATGTTGGTTTCTTTAAAACATACCACAATATCTGTCAATCCTTCTTTTGGAAGGGAATGAAGATTGATATCCATAAATATGTGGTTGAATGTGATACTTGTCAAATGTAGAAAATTGAAACAATGGATCCTCCCAAGCTTATTGAACCCCTTCATGTCCTAGCACAAAAAATGGTTTGAGATATCCATGGATTTTATCATCGATCTTCCTACGTCACAAGGGAAGGATAACATATTTGTAGTCATGGAGCGATTAACAAAATACACTCACTTCATTAGTATTTCATCAAAAGAAAAGGCCACCAAATCACATATATTTATGTGAAGAATATATTTAAGTTCCATGGGTTCCCCAAAGTTATCATTAATGATAGGGACCCCAAATTTACCAGCAACTTTTGGATAGAATTGTTTCACCAAGTTGGGACTTCATTAAGTAAAATACCTCTCACCATCCCCAAATAGATGCCCAAACTAAAGTAGTAAATAAATTCCTTGAAGGATACCTTAGAAATTTTGTAAACGACCTCTAGACTCAATGGGTACATTGGCTACACCTTGCAGAATGGTGGTAAGATAGTACATGTCATATCCTTTTTGAAGCATTATATGGGTATCCTCCTCCTACAGCGAAGGAATATGTTATTGACAATTTCAAAGTTCCAATAGTAAAAGATTATCTAGTGGCATCTAGTGGCTACACCTTGCAGAATGGTGGTAAGATAGTACATGTCATATCCTTTTTGAAGCATTATATGGGTATCCTCCTCCTACAACGAAGGAATATGTTATCGGCAATTTCAAAGTTCCAACAGTAAAAGATTATCTAGTGGCATCCGATGAGGCCATCCATATTTTGAAGAACCATCTTGAACAAGCAAGAAACCACAGGAAGCAATAAGTCGACTAAAAAATTGATCAAGAATTAGAAGTAGGTGATTGGGTGTTTGTTTGTCTCCAACCATACAAACAAAATTCACTTAAAAACTCCAAAAACCATAAACTTGCGTCGAAGTTTTATGGTCCATATCAAGTATGAAAGCAATTAGGACAAGTGGCTTATGCTGTGGACATACCAAATGAAGGAAAAATACATGGAATTTTCCATGTGTCCTGCTTAAAGAAGAAATTGGGTCCAGGGAAATTGGTGCTAGAACCTGAATGCATTTTAGAAATTAAAACTAGAACACTTCGCTCTAGATCTGTCAATGAATACCTTGTCAAGTTGAAAAACTTATGAGATGAAGAAGATAATTGGGAAAATGAAGATATTTGTTCGCGTCACCCATCCTTACCTTTTACTTCATGGACGAAGTATATCAGAGAGGGATGACTTGTAATCAAACTAGAGTAAATTAATAAATTAAATATCAACATTAGAAGGACACAACTTTCAAATGTGTCTCTTCATTTGTATTTATCGATGCACGTTCCATTTGTAAAATCATCATTCAATAAATATATATATATATCATTTTGGAAAATCTATTCCAATTTTATTGAAGTTGTACATAATTAAACTGAACAAAGATGCAACAAAAATGTTTCGAAAGTAGAGACTATGATGAGATGGAGATGCATAGTAGAAGTGTAGTGGAGCAATAGAGAAATCTTGAAGATGAAGGAGATGAACAAACATGTAAAGTGTTTTATGATGGAGAAGTAATTATGGTAAGAAGAGTTGATGCAAAGATGCCAAGAATATGAAGATGCATAGAAATGACTGGATATGCATAGTGAGTCTATAAATTATTGCAATACCAGATTTTTTGCAGAGAAATAGGATAAGTATAACTAGATCTAACAAGGATGTAATATTGGTAGAGTTATTTGAATGATTGAGTGAAGCATGCCTCTAGTTGATGGTTTGTGTAGAATTTGTAAGAGGAGATACAACTCCAATATTGAATAAGTATAGGTAGAGGTTATGGAGGATGAGGTGTAGAAAAATTAAAATTTAAGAGGAGATCGTAGAGACATTGCAACAATGAGTGGTTTAAGTCCAAGAAGAATAGAGTGAGGAGATGCTTAAGCAGTAAGCAATGATATTGATTAATGAGATAATGGTGATGATGCAGAAGAGGGATTTTTGGAGGAAACAAGCATCGTTAAGTGGGAACCATTAAGGCAATGAGCCTCATTTAGTGAAATTAGCCTCAAGCTACATAATTAGTGAAGGAAAGAGAAGGTTTAATAATAAATGAAAATGGGCATGTGGTGTTTCCTACAATTGAAGAGTACAAAGGAAAAGAGTGAAGAGGAGAAAGAATAAAAGAAATGACGAATTCCAAGCATCCATAAATTGTTGATTCAACAACAACCCTTTGAGCAAGGTGCCAAAAATTTCCAACTAGGTGATGTTTATGCATGAGCATCCCTGGGGCTTTGGAGATTCTACACACCCCAAAACATTTGTTTTTTTTTCCTTTCCAGATATTCAACAACGACAATAGTTCAACATTTTCATCTATGTACTCTCATCTATTGAAATTACATGTTGAATTTTTGATATGTTATAGAGGATATCTTATTCTACCTTCACACCAAATTTCAAAAGCATATATAGAGTTTAGACCTTGTGCCCAATCCCTAAACCACAATGGAGAGAAATTCCTATGTAAATGGTGGTTTGGTATTTTGATCGACGTGCATTCATTTCTATGAATCAAGGTCTAAAATTTGGACAAGATGTCATTAACACATTTTTATAAAAGATCGTCAATTTTCCATAAGTTGATGTTGTACAAGTGTCCAAAACTAGTGCATAATAAGTTATTAGATATTATTTTTGCATCAATAAAGGAATGGTATTTCGATTGGATCACTCTTGTAGTTTGGAGTTAGGGTGTGAAATTTGGATATGTTGTAGAGGACACACTCCTCCTTCCTCACTGAAATTCACAAAACTTGTTGAATTTAATTATTGTGCCCAATATGCACCTCATTTAGAGATAGCATAGAATTTTCCAGAAAAAGGGGTTCAATACTAATATTTGGAGTTAGGCTCTAAAGTTTTTATATGTTGTAGTGGACATAATATTCTACCTTTTGTCTCATTTGAATAAAAAAATATTGAGACCAAGGGATCAAAATAATTCAATTGCATGTAATGTGTACTTCATGAAGGTAGAAGGGAGTGGGACTCAAGACTTCGTTGAAGTTTTCAAGGCGAAGGTTGATGATGATCTATGGAAGGGAGCGTCGAGGGTGGGGATCCAGCTCCACCCAAGGATCTGGTTAAAGGAATACAGATTGGTAGCATCTAGATCAAGTTGAATGAAATGGGAGGAGAGGGATCGAGCAAAATCAGAGGAAACCAACAAGGACGTAGACTTGGAAATTCCTTACCTAGGGCATATCAAGTTCTTGCCATGTAGATTAGATCCACGAGCTTATGAGATTGGATCCAATACATGAAATACCTTGTATTGATAGGAAAATTTGTGGGTATGCTACCTTTGGAGAAAGCCCTAGTTTGGTGGATAAATTCCACTTGGAAACCAAGAGGAATCTATGATCTGCGATTAGGTTCAAAGGGATTTTTCACTATAAGCTTCATTAGTTTAGAGGACTAAAACTGGGTTTTGTATGGAGGGCCATTTTTTATTTTATTTGGATAGGCTCTTCCTCGGGCCGTAGAAGGAGAGATTTAACCCAGTGAAATAAGACATGAGAATTATGTTGGTATGGATATGCTTGTACTCCTTGTCAAGAGAATATTGGGACTCATAAATTATGGAAGATATAGGTATACCCTAGGGACCTTCATCAATATCTCTAAGAAAACGAAGACCAAAAGGTATGCGACATATGATATAATTTTTGTGTACATGGATTTAACAAAATATCTCCCAGAAGCCATAAACCTCTCATGGGAATATGAAGAGTGGATACAATCATTGGATTACGAGAAGATCCCTTTCCAATGTAGGCATTGTCGCGACTACAAGCACCTCTACATAGATTTCCCCAAAACATTCCTCGCCCTCAACCCAAGTAGATCAAAGAGGTGGATGATCAGGGATTTTTGAGGGTGCAATCAAAGAAAAGACGTGCAAGAAGACAAGAGGGCCCATAGGTGAACAAACACCCCACAATTACCAATCAATTTGTGGTACTAGGGGAACAAGATGAAAGTGGGAAAATATGGATCCACAAGGGGAGAAGGCTAAAAACCTTAGTCTATGAGAAGAGGATTAGGGAAAATTAAGTGGAGAGGGAAACAAATTTGAATACCAGGGTGTGTCTCAACAAGTGATTGATAGGAAGAAGAAGGGGAGGATATGGAATTGGTGAAGCTTGACCTTGAAGGAATTGAAAAGGCATGCATAGACGAAGGTAAGGGTTTTGTACCCTAGGAATAAGTATCTCTGCCTTAGGAAGCTACTATAAAAGAAAGGACACTGAAACTTGTAGGGATATCAACTGACTCTCTGTAGGACAATAAGAGGAAATTTATGGATACAGGTAATAAATTGAGGAGGAAGTCAAACTGAGCCTGTTTTGCAAAGGCAGGGTTCAGATTAGTTTAATCAAGTTAGTACCCTACCATTAGGGTTTCATTAGGTATGTGATTTTTTCTCATTGGTATTGATGAGGATTATAACATGGAATGTGAGAGGGTTGAATAGCCCTGAAAAAATTCAGATTTTGAGGAAGAAGGTTCAGAAGGAAAAGCCAGTTGTATTGTTGTTACGAGAAACTAAATGCTTTGAAGCACACATGTTGGAGGTAGGAAGGAAATCATGGCAACGATGTGAAGAAATAGGTATTAATATGACTAGGGTTGCGACAGGAGTTGGGATCTTGTGGGATGAAAAAAAGATCTCTTTGACAGGTTTCATGGCGTTAAATAGATCCATATAGGCATAATTCCAAGTAGTGGGAACCACCTTAAAGGGGGTTCTCACTTAAGTCTATGGACCTAACGCCCCTCAACAGAAGGGGGGTTTCATTGAGTCTCTCCGTAGGATCCATCAATGGGTCAATGGAAGGCATTGGGTGATGGGGGGTGTTAACATGATCACTTCCCTATAATAGAATAAAGGAGTTAGGTGAATATTGGAAGGGGAAAGTATCCTCTTTAGAGAAGCTATAGAAAACATTATATTGGTTGATGTAAAACACACACCCAACACTTAGAGGGGGGGTGAATCAATGTTGGAGACTTGTTAGTATTTACAATTTAATTTTGTCTTAGCACACAAATTTAATTCTTTGTAATTCACTTAAGAGATCAAATAAATACCATCAGATGTAAAATTAGACAAAGTTTAACACCTCTTAAAATCCAAATATATTTAAGTATCTGACAAATTTAGATTTGTGGTCTGTGTTGCAACAAAGACTGCAAATACCAGTTGCAACTGATAAGAGTGAGGCTTCAACCTTTGTATAAAATTTCCAGCTTCAACTGTGGTTGAGGTTTGAGGCTGCTACCTGAATGTGTGAATAAATTCCTTGCTTCACCCTACCTCCCATACATAAAGATACTTCAAAGAAACTTGTCTTCAAACCAACTTCTTTATCTCAGTTTAACTTGATATTTACTTAATACCGCAAGACAAAAACTCACAAAAAAAAACTTTATGTCTCTGCTCCTTGATTGGCTATAAACTCGCATCATCCAGTCAACTACTCCTTATCTCCACATCGAAATGCATATATTCAAGGTGACACACACCTCTTCTATTTATACACGTACATCCTCTTAAAAATATTACAAGGTTGGCCTATTCGTCCATACTTAAATTTATTTTATTAGGGAGTCGACCTAAGAAAACTTAAAATCTTCTCTTTTTTTTTAAATTTTATTCCGCTCAACAGTAACATCTGGAAGCTCAACCATAACATATGTTGGAACTTTCCTTGATTGGTGGACATTCTATTCATTTTAGCAATAATTAACTCTTATTCATGCGGGCATCTTCAGTCAACTCATACAGGCATCTACAGGCATTACAACATGTCTACATCCTCTTCATGCAGGAAACTTTTTATAAAACACCAGTGAGAATCTTCAATCAACTCATACGAGCATCTTAACAAATCCTCCAGACGTTATTCTTCTATCCAATTGCTAAAGGTTAGTTGTGGGCATTTACTTAGCTTCACCATCCAAGCTTATTTTTGTATTCGGGTATTGCAGACATTGTTATTTACTGTTGAAACTTGCATTTTCCATCTGTGCGAGCATTGGATATCGGCTGCATTGCATTTGTCATGACATTAACTTACTATTTGACATCAATTCCAATTTCAAATTCCAACAATCTCCCCCTTTGGCATTGATCTCAATCCACAACTCCCCCTAACAATGAGTTCTCTCAGACTTTCTCCCCCTTTGACATCAATGGCAAAGGTGGTGGCACTGATACTTCCTTTCTTCTTAACTTGTAACTTTCTTTCCCTTTGACTAAGGGTGTCAACTTCAAATGGATCCCATAATACAAAAGTAATACTTTATTTCAAAACAGAGATAACTCCCAACTTCTACCTGAGATATACAAATGTGTCTTTAGGAAAGGGTTTGGTAAAAATATCAGTAATGATCCTTGGTGTTCACATACTCCAATTTTACTTATTGTTCACTAAGTTTCTCTCTAAGGAAATTATACTTAATATGTATGTTTCATTTTGAATGCATGACCGGATTTTTGCAAATGCCTATTGCAGTGGTGTTGTCACAATAGATTGGTGTAGGCCAACTGTTGTCAACTTGAATTTCCTTCAATAGTTGTTTTATCCACAAGATATTAGTACAACACTCAGAAACAACTATATATTCAGCTTCAACAGTAGACAGAGATATGGATGTTTGCTTTCAGCTCGACCATGTTATTAAGCAATTTCCCAAGAAGAATGCATTACCACTGGTGCTTTTTCTATCATATAGACTACCTTCCCACTATGCATCGGTGTAAGCTAAAAGTTCAAACTTTTGATCTTTGGGATACCAAATTCCAAGCTCAAAGGTGCCTTTGAGATACATAAAAATTATTTTAACTGCTACCACGTGCGATTCTTTTGGACATGATTGAAATCTGGCCACAATTCCAACTGCTAGCATGATGTCAGGCCTAGAAGCCGTTAAATACAACATACTGCCAGTCATTAATCTGTAGTAAGTGGTATCAACAAGTGGGGACTGGTCATCTTTGCTGAGTTTTCAATTTGTAGTAATAGGTGTGACTACAGGAGCACATTCTGCCACCCCAAACTTACTAAACATTTCCTTTAGATACTTGGATTGAGATATGAAGATCCCTTCTGTGGTTTGAGATATTTGTAGTCCAAGAAAGAATGATAATTCTCCAATCATGGACATCTCAAATTCACGTGCCATCACATCAGCAAATTCATGACTTAATTTGTCATTATTACATCCAAAAATAATATCATCAACATACACAACAGTTATTAGAAGTTCATTCTTTTCAGTTTTGAAATAAATGTTATTGTTTGTATTGCACCTTTTGAAACCTTGTTGGGATAGATATTTGTCTAATTGATCATACCATGCCCTTGGGGCTTGTTTGAGTCCATAGAGGGCTTTCTTCAGTTTCCATACATCATTCTCTTTACCCGACTGTTTGAAACTTTCTGGTTGTTCTATGTAGACTTTTTCATTTAATTCTCCATTCAAAAAGGTAGATTTTATATCCATTTGATAGACTTTGAAATTTTTGAAGCATGAGTAGGCAAGAAACATTCTGATTGCCTCCATTCGAGCAACAAGAGAAAAAGTTTCTTCAAAATCAAGTCCTTCCACTTGTGCATAACCTTTTCATACTAGTCTAGCTTTGCTTCTAATAATTTTTCCATCTTCATTCAGTTTGTTCAAAATCAAGTCCTTCCACTTGTGCATAACCTTTTCATACTAGTCTAGCTTTGCTTCTAATAATTTTTCCATCTTCATTCAGTTTGTTCTTAAATACCCATTTTGTTCCTATCACATTCTTATCCTTTGGGTGTGAGACCAACTCCCAGGTTTCACTCTTTTTAATTTGCTCCAGTTCATCTTGCATTGCCTTGTTCCAATGTTCATCTTCGTAAGCTTCTTTGAATTTTTTTTGGTTCTATTAATGACCGTAGAGCCAAATCTTTTCTTATGGTTTGCCTCAATTTCATTCCTTCAACTAGATTTCCAATGATGAGATCCTCTGGATGATCTCTTCTTACAGACTTCATGGATGGTTTGTGTGCTCGAGAGCTTCTACTAACTAAAGACGGGGCCTATCTGTCTGCAGGTTGTTTACTCTCTTCATTTTATGTTGCTTCATTTACATCTTGTTCTTCATCACATAAATCATCATCTATTTCATCTTCCTCATGATTTGACAAATCTTGTGGTAATTCCTCATCCACTCTAACATCTATGCTTTAAACAATTCTTTCCAAGCGCTTATTAAAGCATTCGTAGGCCCTTCTTTCGGTTGAGTAACTCAAAAATATAACTTCATCGGTCCTGTCATGAAACTTTTCCAAATGATCATCGTTTATCTTGATGTAGCATTTACTCCCAAAAAAATTTAAGTATCCTACTGCAGCCGATATTCCTGTCCATAATTCATATGGAGTTTTGTAACTACATACTCGTAATTGTGCTCTATTGATGGTATATACTGTTGAAACCACTGCTTCTTTCCAAAAGGTTTCGGCCAATTTTGCTTCTAGAGAGAGATTGCATCGAGCTATTTTGACTTTAGTGCACACCATGATTAGTCACGCTAGTGCATCCATTCTTTATCCATTCTTTTACTATTTGGGTGCACAAATGCATCATGTTATGTATCACACTAGTGCATTTTTGTATGTTTATGCACACTAATTAAGAACCTCCACTAAAACCTCTACCCACTTGTCTCTGATAGTAGCTCGTTTGTATATATATATAGAGACATTATTAACTTTGAAAAAAAATAAAACATAATCTTTACATTTTCGGTGCTCTTTATATAGCTATACGTACCGATGTAGTGCATCATTATATCCAAAGCACCAAGATCTTAGAAAATTAAACTTAATATTCTTTTTCACTACCGGGTGTTCTTTATATACAACAATGCACTAATGGTGGTGTGTTCATATATTTATGGAGCATCAATTGTTCTAAAAAAGTGGTTTCAATGGTGGTGCATTTGCTTTTATGTTAATGCACTGTCGATGGTGCATTTATTTTTTTCATTTTGCACCCTTTATCGGTGCGCTCTGTGTTTTCACACAATGCACCAATATTAATGGTACGAACTGAACTAAATAAGTGCATTATTTATTTATTTATTACTCTTAAAAATGGGAAATTCAAGCTAAATTTTGAGTTTTACTCCACTAAAAAGGTAAATGAGTGGGTAATAAAAGTAGTACTTAGAATCTTGCTTCCCTAGGAGACATAGTTTCCATGTACACAATAAATGATATTTTCCAATTGTTTAGAAAATTTCCAACTCCACTGAGGAACCAAACGGCGAGATAAATCGTAAAACTACGGAACATTGAGTGCGGGGGGCACCCGAGAGAAAGAGTAGCACAAGTGCTACAATGGCCTAGTTAGTTTGCAACACTTACAAATGGGGAAAATGATTTTTCCTAGCCACATTTTTTAACCCTATTCCGATGTGCCTAATTTAGTGGTGCATCGGTGCACTTTGAGTTATAAAGAGCACCACAAAGTATATTTTTAGAAAATGGAATAAAGTCATGTTTTTTTATTATAATTTGGTGCATTATATTATGTTCCGCACTAGTACATTTTTGGATTTGAAATGCACCCGAGTGCAGTATTGGAGAAATAAAAAAAGATTTTTTATTATTATTTCTAATCGAGGGTGATTTTTTTTTACATAAATCGGTCCGTTGGATTGTTAAATGCATTGGCGTGCCTGTATCGTTTCCATGCAACGAACAATTTTGTCAGGAAAATAAAATAAACATATTTTTACAAATTATATCAAGGTATTTTGACATCGATGCTTTTTTTAATTAGGTGCATTAGTGGATCAATGGTGTTGTCACACTAGTGCTGCTAAATAGATTGGGAGCACCATGTGGTTTTTTTAAATAGTAAGAAATTATGTTTTTATTTCTTTTAATCGATGCATTTTACTTTCTCACACACAAATGTGCCTATGTCCATAAGATGCACCACAAAGTTTTGACAAGTAATGTGTGTGTGTGTGTGTGAAATTGTGTTGAGCTATTTTGATTTCGATGCACATCATGATTAGTCACGTTGGTTCATCGGTACTTTTAACATTTGAGTGCATCGATGCATCATGTTATATAGCGCACTAGTGCATTTTTTTATGTTTATGCACATTGATTAAAAACATTTTCTAAAACCTCTACCCACCCGTCTTCGCTAGTAGCCTTCGCTACAAAAGAACAAATATACTATTTTTGTGAAGGGTCCACAAAAACCTCCACTGGTAGGTGTTTCCTAGTATTGCAATGCAACAATCTATAGAACCTTGACATATATAAAAGAAAATGTAGCCAAAATGACAACAACATACATCCACACATATGGGATAAAATGAATAAAATAACTACATGAATTAATGAAGGAGGTAAAAGGAGATATATAAGCCACGTGAAATCAATATAAAATTGGTAAAATTTGAACCAAAAAACTACAACAAGGATAAATATGAGGGAGGAAAGATAAAGATGGGACCTATAATATTATAGATAAGTATCTTATTATGTCCTTGACAAGGGGATATATATGATTCAGTCAGGTATATTAATTTGTGGCAATTTTAAAAATATGAGAGTTTAGACTATGGTTTTGCAATATTTAATGCAATTTTTATTTAAGTTTTTTTTTAATTGTCCATTTTTTTAAGCGATCATTGGTTTGATGAAGGTGATGTTGGATTCGGCTCATGTTCCCTAGGACCCGGCGGTGACATGATGTCAACAATGTTGCAATGCTATAAATGTATTAGACTTTGGTTTTTCTGGCAACTTAGCGACAAATTTATGAGGTTGGTTTCTTGAGAGGTTTTGATATATAATATGTTTGTTAGTTGTCTTCATCTTGTTATTTCAATACACGTTTAAATTTTAGATTGCCAAGTATCATCTGGATCGCCACCTTCTCTTCCTCATCTCCAATCTATTCCCTACCTTGAATCTTCAAGACTCTAGTTTTCACAAGAAATACAGATTTTTTATGAACTTCTACCAATCTTAGAAACGAACTACGAGCAAGATGGTTCTCAGTTGGATCTTGCCGACCAAATCACCCAACTATGACACAGATGAAGAGGAAACAATTCATTCAATGTTTGCATCTCGCTATGTTCGGTCTAGTCCACCCAGGTTCAATGGTCTTCCTATTTTTTCTTATATAATTCTCAGTTACCATGTTGAATGTTTTATGTATCATGAGGTGCTCTGCAACCTTCGTAGATGTAGGTGCTTTACAACTTTTCATAACGTCCATGTATAGATTTGTTGAAATCCGTGGTAATAGATGGAGTTTCATCTATTCTTCCATGTATAGATGTATTGAAATTTGAAATGTATTTATGATATGTTTGGGGGGTTGAATGTAAGTGCAAGATATCGAAGAATTTGTAATGGTTTTCAAATGCTTGCTTGCAGGTTCAAAATGCCAGAGAAATCCATGCCCAACAATGCAACTTATCAACTCATCAATGATGAGTTGATGTTCGACAAAAACCCAAGATTAAACCTTGCATCATTTGTCACAACATGGATGGATCTTGAATGCGATAAGCTTATATTGCAGTCCTTGAATAAAAACTACACAGACAAGGATGAGTACCCTGTCACAACTTAGTTACAGGTTTGGACTCTGGAGTTCTTGATTCTAATTTGTGAGATATACATACCATTGTAGCTCCATTTGATTGTTGTCGTGACTACTCGTTTCAGTGACAAGTAATAAATTTTGCGGCAATGGGGGAACTTGATGGAAGGTATATCTCATGCCGTCGGCGAACCTCCACCACGATTGCATAATCCTTCCTCAATATTGGAAGTGCTGCCAAACTCTTTAACAACCAGATCTCAAATAACTGGCCGTGATAAATTAGTCTCGCAAAATTCCATTTTGTTTATTGCAAGATTAATTTTTCATGACATTGGGACTAGGTTAATAATTATTGGAACTCAATGTGGAATCCTTCATTCACTATTTAAAAATAATTTTGTGCATGTTGTTTGCGGAGGCCTTGATCCACAGCGCAACAATAGTGAACGTCAGTTGATTTTGTTTTCTTTGGTTTTTTTCGAAGAAAAATGATTAGGTGGTGGTCGTAAGTTTGTTGATGTTGTTTTCTATGCTAAATTAGTTTCATTGGAAGTACAAGAAAATAACAATAGGTCGCCAAGATGGTCCACATATGGAATCTCGATGTATTGTTGCTCAATAAAAGGTTCGGTTTTACCTGATTATACGATATAAATATCGACACGATGCTTTCAACTATTAAACGGATGCTTAAAAATCTATAAAGGTAAGAGAAGAGTTACCTCGTTCTTTAATTTTCCAATGAACACTCTCTTCTTAGTCATGGTAGAGCCATTAGAGCAACTAGGTAAAGTCAAGTTTTCTCAAATTGTACTTAGAATTAGTTGCAAGCATCAATTGGCCAAGATCAATGACTTTTGTCCATCAAGCAAGCACACCGAGTTTTGGAAATCATATGGTTAAACTCTACAGGAAAGGCCTCCAACAAAAGTCAATTAAAAAATCCAAACTTAAGGGTAGTGACAAAACAAGGTAGTAAAAAGACATACCTGGAAGCAACCTAGTATTCTAGTCATCTGCAATACGTTATGCTTTCATGCCGTGTCAATCTCTAATCTGCCCTAATATTCTATCAACAAGAACTAATAGGTTTGGCCTTTCAAATTTTCAATGGCAAGGTGGTGGTTGTTGGAATAAATGAGAATGAAGGTATGAAACAGGGTGGTGTATTGACAGGTATAAGGATGTGATGGATGCCAATTGGAGTGATAACATTTGGACAAGAATTGGTTTCAATAGTGATGTTGGTTACCGGACTAGAATGGGAATAGTAATGGGTTTCAGAAAACATCGAAGCCTTGACAAAGTTCATGCATTACTCAAACTGCATGACATTGCCAACCAAATCCATGAAGTTGGCATCTCAACTATTCATACATAAAGGCACAGAATAAAAAACACAAAATCCCTAATATACCTTGATGCAAACTTAAACAATGGAAACAAAAGCCAAATACTTCATAAAATTTAGGAAACAAACTTCTAAAAGAGACATTAGAGAAAACTTTTCACAAATGATGCACAAAAGTGTTGACAAAGATTGTCCTAGATATTAAGAAAATTGCACTCATAAATGCCATAGAATTGGAATCTTATAGTGAATAACACCAAAAAACTTCTATCAGACACATTAGAGAAAACCTTTTCACAAATGATGCACAAAAATGTTGACAAAGATTGTCCCAGATATTAAGAAATATGCACTCATAAATGCCTCGTTCTTTAATTTTCTCCATTCCTTGGGCATTCATTGCTGAAATTTAAGGCGTGTATAATGCACGCATTGGACATGAAAGCAAAAGCATCGTAATATCGCGAGGTAACCCGTACACAGATTCAGAAAATCTCTGAGATTTAAGGGGCGCTTTGTTACCTCGTGAAAGCAAAACCTGGCGAGGTAACCTGGACAGAGATTCATAAAATCAGATATAATAAAATATAATGAAGCTCTGGCGACGCTTGCCATGGCTTAGATTTGAGGATTTACCTGCTCCTGAAAATGAAAAGTTAAAATATAGATATAAATACACTGCAGTACATATTCCAGAGAAAAATTATGGTAAGTTTTCATATTTTTTGGTTTTACTAAATGTTTCCTTAATTTTTTAAAATTATAAAAAGTTTTCATTTCTATGACTGTGGGTAAGTCCTATAAACCAAAATTAATCTGAATACACGTTAATCATCATCATAAAGTTGAGATTTAACCATAATTTTGAAAATCAGTCAAATGGATATTGAAAGATAGAATGATGAGTAAGTCAAATGGATATGGAGATCTTAAACATATACATGAAATCTGGTGATCTAATAATGCACTCCAATCTAATTTCCGGGTGTAGTATTCCATTATTTTCCCCAATACAACATTGGGATACATTGCAAGAATGGTAACCATCATTTGGCAGGGCAGTATTCCATTATTTTCCTCAATACAACATTGTGATACATTGCACGAATAGTAACCATCATTTGGCAGGGCAGTATTAGCATGGATCTGTGTTTGTAGGAATCATATAATTGCATTTCCCTCAAGATTTGAGAAAACGATGGGAAATCCAAGATTGCAATGGTTACACGTCACTGCATTTTAAGATCTCTTATTGCCACTGTAAGCGTTAGTGTTAGCGTTAGACTTGTATGAGTGCTTTGGCAGGAACCATCTCTTTCAGTTCTCGATTGCAAAGAGGATACAAAGATATGATGTGAGGATCATGCTTACACGTTTTTTCTTGGAATGGCGTGAAATTTTTACAACAATAGTATTAAAAAATCACAGCGTTTCACTTTTGTAAAACTCTATTTTAAAATTCCTATTTACTTTGTATTTTCAATGACATGAAGTGGGTTTTTGTTCGTTGGTCTTTTCTTTCAGGGATATGAACTCGGTCCCTGTATTTTCAATGACATGAAGTGGGTTTTTGTTCGTTGGTCTTTCCTTTCAGGGATATTCTCAATGACATGAATAGTTGCTCCATCCTCTGCTCTGCATTTTGAATGAAATGAATTCGGTCTCCATCCTCTGCTCTGTTTTCTCAATTAAATGAATTGGCTCTCCCTCCTCTGCTTTATGTTCTCAATGAAATAAACTGGGTCTTTGTTCTTTAATTTTTTAATTCTAAAAACCCTTAATTTATTTCTTTAAATTTCTCATTTTTTAATATAAAATGTATTTTTTCTTCCCTACAACTTTCTGCAAACAAAGCAGGTAGCAATGTTGGGGACATTGCCACCACATGGCTCTTGTTTAAACACATTCAATAAGCATAAAATCTTAAGAATGAATTACAAGAGATTTAAAGTTTAGGAAAATACGAGGTTTATAGAAAGAAAAGGATTTGACAAACTCCTTGAATAAAAAGAATTGGTACAAGTAATCAAAACAACAAAAATGCGTTTCACCCAAAGCTTGAACAATGCTAATATCTAGAGCAAAGAATGGGGAGCAAATTCATTTATAAGGTATAAAATGGGACGTCAATCACAAAAGAAGCCCAACTCACAATGAATGTGTTAAGAGACAACACAAGTATGATATTTGCAATACATGAAATATATTGGAGTCTAAATTAACTATTGAATACATAAAAAAGGGAGATCAAAGCAGGTTGAGCACATATACAACAATCCTTGCAAGGATGTTTAGAGGTACCATGGAAATTGAAGAAGCATATGAATACGATACAATATAGGTACCCATAAGAAGATGAAGATACACATAGTTAAAAGAAGTACTTGTGTCAATATCAAGAGAAGTTGAAGAGTTATAGATAAAATAAGACACACGACTTGAAAATGACAACTAAAGACAAACCTAGAACAAAGAATAAGCTAGAACACCATAGATATTTTGATCAAGACAAGCATGATAGAGTAGCCATGAGGCTTCCAAGCATCTTGGTATTAAATAGAGTTGGGTGCAAAGCCTTCAATTTTGTTTGGAAGACCTTTGTTTTTTTTATCAAGATAAGCACATACGAATGGTTTCCTAGTTATAAGGATGCCTAGGCCAATCAATTGGATATATAAATAACGAAGACTAGAAGCTAAGACTTGTAGTATTTTTTGGTGATAA
The DNA here is from genome assembly GCA_001517045.1 of Pseudotsuga menziesii. NCBI lineage: Eukaryota > Viridiplantae > Streptophyta > Pinopsida > Pinales > Pinaceae > Pseudotsuga > Pseudotsuga menziesii. The sequence goes on from LPNX010087208.1 coordinate 83,519, forward strand.
CAATACAATTTTGTTTTCTTTTGAAGTTTTGATGCTATTGGAGAACTTTAGGATTATCAATTATTGTAATAGGTCGAATTGGTATAAGAACTCTTGTTATTTTTAAGAGTGGGTTTTTTCCCTCAATCCCCGAGGCTTTTTTCATGACAAATTTTTGGTTTGCTATCTATGGGATGTGTTATTTCAATGTGAAATGAATTTACTATTTTCGATGAAAACATTATGTTAACATTAACTTCCTTATTTACGTGTTATGCTGTTGTTACAATTGTAATAATTGATTTATAATTGATAAATGAATGGTAAATTTGAACATGAATGTATTTTATTTTGTTGAGGTGACGATTTAGAATCCAACACTAAGTACGAAGAAGGAGGTTAACATATTTGTGGAATGGTGTGTAATATCAAAAGAAGTGAATCAACCCACATGATTATACACACCATTCTTGATTTGAAAGATGCCCTAGGAGGATATATCCATGGACTTTGTAGTTAGATGATTCAGAGCACAAATAATATTTTATGCAATGTTTATCATGGTTAACAACTTTTCAAAGAGGACACACTCCATACATTTTGTTTTAGAAATGGGTAATATTTATATTAAAAGGGATATGGATAAACCAAGTAGCCAGATAATATATAGTTCATTTTTTTCAAAAAATGCTCTATTGAGATGATGCATCACACATAGTTCTTCATAACAGTACAAAATAAAAACAAAACTTGACACCTATCTCCAAAACCTAAGAATTATTTCGCTACATACTAATAAAGCAAAAAAATACATGTAAAAACCATAAATAAAGAAAAACTTTGACCAAATTTTTGCCCATTGTGGGCTTCCTCCATATACACATTGTCTCAATCCAAGCCATGATCTCCATGCACATGCGAGTCTTATGTTAATTCTATGACAAGTTGTTGTATTATTTATTCCTCAATAACCATGTCCTTTACTGAGTTAGTGGAGATAATAGGATGGGAAGCCATAGATTGGGAACTGTGCATAAACCCTAGTATTATATTATAGTGCATTTTAGAGTCACTAGCCAACTTTTCACATTCCATTCCCTATTCATTCAATTTAGCTTATAATGCCCAATGTTTAGCCTTTTGTTTTTCCATATGAATGTTGGAATACTCAATTGTCTGTCTCATCCCTTCCAACTATCATGTCATTCTTCTAAGATCATTTTAATTTTTGCATTCCCTTCTCCTTTAGTCCAATTTGAAATGAAAGGATTGAGCATACTAAAGAATTGAATAGCAACCAAGAGAGTAAACCACCAAAATTCAATAAGAATCAATGAACCATGAAAGGAATAGGGGCTACCCAAGAAACCTCTCAATAGAGGTGTAATAGACCTTAGAGATCAGAGGGTCAAACCACAACCAAAAATTCCTAAAGCATCCATTATTGGTGAATTGTATATACCTATACACACCACAACTGTGTGTCATGATATATAGAACATCGATATATTAGAAAACTAACTATTGCTTTTGTTATTTTATCAGTGCATTGTATACATATACACAACCCGCTAAAAGTGCTCTCGTATATATATGTGTATATATATATACTAATTTGCTCTGGTATACACACACACACACACACACGCACACACACACAGAAACAGGAGAGCATTCAAGAAAGAACTCACTATGGCTACTCCATCAAACAAAGTTATGCTGAGCTACTTTCGATGATGATCCATAGCTAAGGGTGCACTAGTGCCCTAGTTTACCTTAACGTTCTAGTAGAAGCTGCCCTTCCGTAGCATAAGCTCATTTAGAATCTTCCTCACATATGTTGGTTATAGTGTTATCAAACCTTTGTTTATTATAGTGCTAGCGAACCTTTCTATTATTTGCGCGGTCAAGACGTCCCGAGAAAATGAAAGAATTGGCAATCAATTTTCCACAATTGCCCCGAAACAATTATCGATATATATATATATATATATA